>JAJAGP010002211.1:97500-128293 GCA_025084515.1 Ancistrus triradiatus
AAGGTCACCCTACATTGTCCCCATTGTGGGCGTGTCTGGCCAGTATCGTTATAACTGATCTAATTTATAACAAATGGATTTGTCTCTGTGCCTCTCAGGGACAGAAGGCATCGTGGCTTGTCGTCTGCTCCGTGGTGCTCCCTGTTTAATGCACTGCCGTGTGCATGGTGCCTCTCTGGCTGTTTGGCTGCGTTCCCCTCTGCCCTCCTTTGCTGAATGCCTCATTTTTTGCTGCCAGAGAGCCCTGCAAGAACACTGAACTACAGGAACTTTGTCCATCACTCATCTACTGCAATGTCTTACCATCTTCCTTCTGCCATGGAAAAACTCAATCAAGCATATGAATGAAGAAACCTGTCTGTGGATGTCTTGCAGACAATGAGATCTTCCCCAAAATAATGACTGATTGTAAAGCAATATCTGTATCCACTTTCTCTGTCTAATGCACTGCTTTATAATCTGTAATGGTATTGTTTTCTAATTTAAAGGGATGTCGCATACCTGTGTGTATATAAAAATATATATTTATTGGATTTAATATTTTGAACTTCTGCCTGTGTGTTTCTTTCATCTGGCTGCTTGTTTTCTCTTTTCTTTACTCCCTGTCCTTGAAAAGACACACAGAATGTTCATCTTTACTTTGATACAGTTTTAATTACAGCAGTCTTTAAGAAAAAGCAATTTAGGTTATTTTATGAAAACCATCTTTTGTAGCTGTGAAGCAATGACACTCTGTTTTATAAAACACAAAATATATATACCATGCATTTAAGTCAGTGTGTTACACTTCCAATACATTTGATTTTAGGTCATTACTAAAATAGTAAATCATCATATTTTCCCTAAATGTGTATACAACCCCTGGCAAAAAGTATGGAATCACCAGTCTTGGATGAGCACTCATCCAGACATTTCATTCTGTAAAACAAACTCAGATCAAAAACATAACATGATACATAATAAGGTCACTTCCAACGTGGCAACTTGTTGGCCTTTCAGGAACACTCAAAGAAATGAAGAGAAACAGCAATTGTGGAAGTCAGTGAATGTTTTTACCTTTTATTGACCAAGCACAGGGAAAAAAAATATGGAATCACTCAATTCTGAGGAAAAAAGTATGGAATCACTCATATTGGGAGGTAGAAAAATTAAGGACACCACCCAGTCAAATTTCCTTTCCTAAATGGGACACCTGCCTCAGAGTAGATCTGCTCGTTAGTCTGCAGTTAAAAACACCTGCAGTCATGACACCTTGGAGTGGCTGCTGGACGAATTGGAGAGGGCAAAGAACCATGGCTCCAACAAGAGATAAATGTCTCTTGAAAAACAAAAGAGAGGATTGTGAAACTTCTTGAAGAAGGTAACTCTTCACGGCATGTTGCTAAAGATGTTGGGCTGGTTCACAGTCAGCTGTTATCCAGAGATGGACCAAATACAAACAGCATGGAATGTGTTTGTTAAAGCCAAGCGTACTGGTAGACCAAGAAAGCCATCAAAAGCATCAAGACCAAACAACTTAAGGCCATTTGTCTGAAAAACCGAAAAAGTACAACCACACAGATGAAGAGTCATCCACCATTTTCCCTTTTGACTTCCTCCTTTCCCTTTCCCGCCCACCCTTTCCGTTTTTTCCGCGGAGCACTTTCCCCGTTTCTCCCGTCTCCTCAACCGAACCGTTAGACTACGCCTAAAGGAAATGGGATTTCAATACAGGAAAGCTAAAAGAAAACCATCATTGACACCTAAACATAAAAGAACAAGACTGCAATGGGCTAAGGAGAGGCAATCATGGACTGTGGATGACTGGATGAAAGTTATCTTCAGTGATGAGTCAAGAATCTGCATTGGATAAGGTGATGATGCTGGAACTTTTGTTTGGTGCCGTTCCAGTGAGATTTATGAAGAGGCCTGCCTGAAGAAAACAACCAAATTTCGACAGTCCTTGATGATATGGGGCTGTATGTCAGGCAAAGGCACTGGGGAGATGACTGTGGTTAATTCTTCTATCGATGCGTAAGTTTACATTGAGATTTTGGACAGTTTTCTCATCCCTTCAGTTGAACAGATGTTTGGAGGTGATGAAATAATTTTCCAAGATGACAATGCATCGTGCCATAGGGCAAAAAACAGTGAAGGCATTCCTTGGAGAAAGACACATTCAGTCGATGTCATGGCCTGCAAATAGTCCAGATCTCAACCCAATTAAAAACCTGTGGTGGAAATTGAAAAAAATGGTCCACAAGAAGGCTCCGACCTGCAAAGCTGATCTGGCAACTGTTATCAAAGAGAGTTGGCACCAAATTGATGCAGAATACTGTTTGTCACTCATCAAGTCCATGCGTCAGAGACTGAAAGCCGTTATAAAAGCCAAAGGTGGTGCAACTAAATACTAGTGATTTATTTTGAATGGTCTTTTGTTTATCTGTTTTTCATGATTCCATACTTTTTTCCTCAGAATTGAGTGGTTCCATATTTTTTTCCCCTGTGCTTGGTCAATAAAAGTAACATTCACTGACTCCACAATGTTTTTCCATCTTCATTTCTTTGAGTGTTCCTGAAAGCCAACAAGTTGCACTTTGGAATGACCTTATTATTGTATCATGTTTTTGATCTGAGTTTGTTTTACAGAATGAAACGTCTGAATGAGTGCTCATCCAAGACTGGTGATTCCATACTTTTTGCCAGGGGTTGTAGTATGTGTAAAAAGTAGTGTGTATATAAACATGTAAATACTATGGAACTTTTTTTTTAGTTCAGACACAGTTTAGTTGCTAGAAGTTTAGTAGTTTTCTGTAATAATTCGAGCAAAAGGGCAAATGTATTATTAATTCATTATAATTAGAGCAGTAAGGGCAAAGACACTTAACCTGTTCCATCTATCACTTCTTTGTGACATGTTATCACCTTCTTGATGATTCATTCAGTTCTCGTATTTCAGGAAGCCTAATTGTTGGACCTTTCCATTCACAACAACAAGACGAAAAATTAGCATAAGTATATGCCCATGGAAGTGATCATTGATACTGGAGGTAATGGATGTTTTATCGGTTTAATATTGCTACAACCCCTGGCAATTATTGTGGAACTTGGAGGGTTTTCACCCAGCTTTATTCTTTGATATGACAGAAACAATTTTGTTTAATAGCTGAAAATTCTGGCTTTGTGAGGCAAACAAATAATCAGTTGGGACAGTATGGAAAATGCATATAGAAATACACAATGTTTATTACATTTACTTTGACTTTTATTTCCTTGCAGCCAGTATAAACCCAAGTTCATGTTTTGTCTGGTCAACTTTCAATTTCATTTGTTAATAACCCACTCCTGCATTTCAGGCCTGTTTTACAGTTTTGGCACAGATTTAGCATTTCAGGTGTTATATTGTCTCATTCTTCCAGCAAAATTCAAAATTCTCTACACATTCTCTATTGAGGACAGGTCAGGTCTGCAGTCAGGCCAGTGCAGTACTCTCTTCTTTGGCAGCCATTCCTTTGTAATGTGTGCAGCGTGTGGTTTTGCATTGTCTTGTTGGATAATGCATGGTCGTCACTGGCTGCATTAATGCTGCCGTCACAGAAGTGTTAAATGGCTTTTGCCAAGGGCACTGACACAGCCCCAAACCATGGCAGAGTCTGGCTTTTGGACTTGTTGATAACAGTCTGGATGGTCCTTTTTGTTTTTGGTCTGGGACCACAAAATGGAGGACACGGCATCTATTTTTTTCAAAAAAGATCTGGAATACTGATTCATCTGACCACAATACACATTTCCACTCTGTGATGGTCCATCCTAGATGCCGCCGAGCCCAGAGATCTTGATGCTGCTTCTGGACATGGTTAACATGAGGCTTCTTATTTGCTCAGTAAAGTTTTAAGTGACGTTTGTGAATGTCACTCTGTATTGTAATGTAAACAAAGGTATGCCAAAGTAATCCCTTGCCCATGTGGTTCTACCAGCTATTGTTGAATGGCAGTTCTTGATGCAGTGCTGTCTGAGGGATCGGAGATCACCGGTGTTCAGTGTTCATTGCCCTTGGCCTTTACACATTGAAATTCCTCCCGATTCCTCAGTTGTTTAATGATATTATGCACTGTGGAGGACGAAACATGCAAACCCCTTCCAATCTTTCTCTAAGGAACATTGTTTTTAAACTTTTCAATCATTTTCTCACACTTTTGTTGACAAACTGGAGATCCTCTGCCCATCTTTGCTCCTCAAAGACTCGACCGTTCATGGATGCTGCTTTTGATCCAAATCATGATTACAATCACCGGTTGACATCACCTGGTTGAAACCACATCATTATTTACCTCTTATTTTACCTCATTACTAGCCCTAAATTGTCCCTGTCCCAACATTTTTTGGAATGTGTTACAGGCCTGAAATGCAGTAACAGATGTTTATTAACAAATGAAATTAAGTTGACCAGACAAAACATGAAGTATCTCAGGTTCATACTGTCTGCAATGAAATTAAAGTCAAAGGAAATGTAGAAAGCACTGTGTGTTTTTTAATATGCATCTTCCATACTGTGCCAACTTTTTCTGATTGTAGAATAGTGGCTGACATATCAGCGTTGCAGGGTGGAGTTTTGTCATGGAACAGTGTTTTAATTTCCACCATAGATTTTCAATCAGATTGAGATCCAGACTGTTTGCTGTCCATGTTATTGAGTTGATATGCCTTTCCTGAAGAAAGCTTTAACACCCTTTGCCCTGTGGCGAGATGCATTATCATCCTGAAACATGCCATCATTACCAAACCTATTTTCTTTTGATAGAATGAGAAAAGGGTCCAAAACCTGTGTGTACACCTGTGCATTGACTGCTGGGGTAATGCTTGCCATCTCCAGGTCCTCTGAAGGTACTTTACCTGATGTGAAACTTCAAATCATAAATGATTGAGGAAATTTGATTGTTTTCTTCAGGCAATCTTCTTTCTATATTTCATTCAGATGGCACCAGACAACAGTTCCGACATGATTTTCTTCCAATTTCCAAACATAATTGTCTTTCTGCCAATGCAGTGATTCATGGCTGAATATCATTTTCATCCGATCATACACACTGCACGATTGCTTCTCTTTAGCCCAATCTTGTTTTCTTCTGTTCAAATGTTAGTTCTGTTTTTTATTTGGCTTTGCTACAACCCCTGGCAAAAAGTATGGAATCACCAGTCTTGGATGAGCACTCATTCAGACATTTCATTCTGTAAAACAAACTCAGATCAAAAACATGATACAATAATAAGGTCATTCCAAAGTGCAACTTGTTGGCTTTCAGGAACACTCAACGAATGAAGAGAAAACATTGTGGCGCAGTGAATGTACGTTTTATTGACCACGCACAGGGAAAACAAATATGGAATCATCCAATTCTTGAGGAAAAACGTATGGAATCATGAAAAAACAGATAAAACAAAAAGACCATTCAAAATTACATCACTAGTATTAGTTGCACCACCTTTGGCTTTTATAACGGCTTTCAGTCTCTGAGGCATGGACTTGATGAGTGACAAACAGTATTCTGCATCAATTTGGTGCCAACTCTCTTTGATAGCAGTTGCCAGATCAGCTTTGCAGGTCGGAGCCTTCTTGTGGACCATTTTTTTCAATTTCCATCACAGGTTTTCAATTGGGTTGAGATCTGGACTATTTGCAGGCCATGACATCGACTGAATGTGTCTTTCTCCAAGGAATGCCTTCACTGTTTTTGCCCTAGATGCATTGTCATCTTGGAAAATTATTTCATCACTCCAAACATCTGTTCAACTGAAGGGATGAGAAAACTGTCCAAAATCTCAATGTAAACTTGTGTATCGATAGAAGAATTAACCACAGTCATCTCCCCAGTGCCTTTGCCTGACACGCAGCCCCATATCATCAAGGACTGTGGAAATTTGGTTGTTTTCTTCAGGCAGGCCTTCATAAATCTCACTGGAACAGCACCAAACAAAAGTTCTAGCATCATCACCTTGTCCAATGCAGATTCATGACTCATCACTGAAGATAACTTTCATCCAGTCATCCACAGTCCATGATTGCCTCTCCTTAGCCCATTGCAGTCTTGTTCTTTTATGTTTAGGTGTCAATGATGGTTTTCTTTTAGATTTCCGGTATTTGGAAATCCATTCCTTTAGTTGATGCGTGAGAGTTACCTTCTTCAAGAGAAGTTTACAATTCCTATCTTTTGTTTCAGAGACAATTTCTCTTGTGGAGCAATGGTTCTTGCCACTGCCAATTTCGTCCAGCATCACTCCAAGGTGGGTCATGACTTGTAGGTGTCTTTTTAACTGCAGACTAACGAGCAGATCTAATATGGGGCAGGTGTTGTGCTTGTCCTCTTTTCCTTTTCCATTGTAGGGGAAAGGAACAATTGACTGGGTGTGTCCTTATTTTCTAACCTCCAATTGAGTGATTCCATACTTTTTTCCTCAGGATTAGAGTGATTCCATTTTTTTTCCCCTGTGATTGGTCCAATAAAGTAACATTCACGACTTCCACAATGTTTTCTTTCATTTCTTGAGTGTTCCTGAAAGCCAACAAGTTGCACTTTGGAATGACCTTATTATTGTATCATGTTTTTGATCTGAGTTTGTTTTACAGAATGAAATGTCTGAATGAGTGCTCATCCAAGACTGGTGATTCCATACTTTTTGCCAGGGGTTGTACTTGTAAATCCAATTTCATTCAGCTGTTTCCACGCATTTGTTTTTCATTTGCTTTGTTGTGCATTTTTTGTTTTCAAGGTATTCTGCTTTGAGATGTTTATCCTGACACTTGGACCTCTTATGTGAGCTACCAGTATGTTTTACTTTTATAACCTTCACATTTTATTTATACTTAAACAAGATTTTTGACGTAATTGACTGGGAAGTCTTTTGCCACGCTCCATGCTGAAGTATGTTTCACTTTGAAGGAGTTTTGTACTCCTTTTCATTGTATTAATTGACTACTCTCGTGTTGAGGCCATGTTTTCTATCAATTAGCCATTTTTTTTTAGAAATGCAGCTTGATCTGGAAAGAAATATGCCATTTATTTAAAAAAAAAAAAGGTAATTTGTTTGAGTGTGATGATTCCTTAATTTATGCCAGGAGTTGTAGTTTCATGCCAATGTTGATCAGTTTTTCTATTTTGTATTACATATAATTTACAAATATCACACATTTTAGGATATGTTTGAGTCTTAGAATTAGGGGTTCGAGAACTCAGAAGAAGTGCTAAGTTATAAAATTGCCAGAGATTAGAAATGCACTAACCCGCCACTTTTGTAACACTTCGTTAAAATCAGCTTGTTCATCCCTCTAAGTAATCTTGGGTTTTCCAAGGTAGAGCCTGCATATCGTTTCTTCAGTGATCTAGCGTCAGGATGCAGCGTCAGGCTTGGCTCAGGTTACGCGGTATGAATCTCATGGCCAAGCTTTGTGTGTCCTTCTCCACAGGCTGCTGGGATAGGTTGTTGGTCTGCCGGATTGTGTTGACAGTACAGCCGGGCTGAGCGCACACTGTGTACTGTGACAGCAGTGTCACTAATATGGCCTTCATCATCACCATGGCGATATGCTTCCCAACACATGCACGTGGTCCACAGCCAAATGGCTGGAAGAAACGACTTGGAACCTGTAAGTTCAGAGAAACTGTTCATATTATTGCATGCCCATCAATAATCAATAATGTACACACTTGTTTCAGGGATGGGGAAGGTTAACTGAACTGGACTAGATGTGAATAGTTTAGTATACGGTCCTATTTTTGCATGGTAAGTAAAATATTTTTCATTCCACCTTTGTATCAGCTCCACTTACCATATAGAAGCACTTTGTAGTTCTACAATTACAGACTGTAGTCCATCTGTTTCTCTACATACCTTGTCCCCTTTGCTCTGTTCTCTAATGGTCACTGCAGTGACACTGATGTGGTGTGTTAGTGTGTGTTGTGCTGGTGGGAGTGGATCAGACACAGCAGTGCTGCTGGAGTTTTTAAACACATCAGTGTCACTGCTGGACTGGAAATAGTCCACCAACCAAAAATGTCCAGCCACCGGCATCCCATAGGCAGCCTCCTGTGAGCACTGATGAAGGATTAGAGGATGACTAACACAAACTGTGCAACAACAGATGAGCCACTGTCTTTACTTCTTTAAAGTGGAGCAATACAGTGGATATGCCTCATGGAGTGGACAGTGAGGGAACACAGTGTTTAAAACTCCAGCAACACTGCTGTGTCTGATCCACTCATATCAGCACAACACACACTTACAGACCACCACCACATCAGTGTCACTGCAGTGCTGAGACTGATCCACCACCCAAATAGTACCTGATCTGTGGTGGTCCTGTGGGGGTCCTGACCATTACAGAACAGAGTAAAGGGGAATAATGAAGTATGTAGAGAAACTGATGGACTACAGTCTGTAATTGTAGAACTACAAAGAGCTTCTATATGGTAAGTGGAACTGATAACATGGAAATGAGTGTAGAAATAAGGAGGTGGACCTAATACAGGGATTGGCGGGAGTATTTTCCGTGCATATGTCATCCGAACAAATGAATTACTACTCACATTATTAGCAAAGTTCTCCAAACTAAATTCAGTGGGTTTGGGGAAGAACTCAGTGCTTTTGTGCATCCGGCCAACGTTAAGAATGATGTTTGTCCCCTTTTCCACCCTGTAGCCATCGATGTAATCATCTTCCAGTGCTCTCCTCATGATAAAATCCACCACAGGATGGAAACGCAAAGACTCCTTTATAAATCCCTCCATCACTTTTAACTTCGGCATGTCAGCCATCTCCACTTCCCGTTCACCTGAAAACCAGATTTTTTTTATTAATAGGATTATATTTATTATTAGATTTAGTAATTTAACAATGTCTTATGTTTTGTACTGAAGGTGGCTAGTAAATAGAGACTTACATAACCTATCACTAGCTCTGCTTGTTGATTTTTAAATATACGTTTTCGTGATTTTGTAATCTAACAAACGTATCTGTGTATATCAGGACTGATGCCTACCATATAGTGAAGAGTTCGGGTCCCTGACAGGTAATTCTCCCTACGTCACACTCCCCTCAGACCAAATGAATGCTCTGTCTGCTCTATAACCTTAGTGTCATCACCACCTTCCTTTCTTTACCGCTCATGTGGGTGAGAAGTTCACCTAGCAGAGAGTGCATCTCCTGCATTATACACTGCTCTACTGCTGGATTCTCCTTTAATAGCACCAGCATGAAGAACAGGCTGATGGACAGAGTATCTGGAGCTGCAATAACCATTTCGAGGACACACTGCCTCACGTCGTCCGCTGACAGTTCTCCATGATTCTGAGGGGGAAAATGAAAACCCACGTAGTGTCTGATGTGCTCCTATTAGTTCTGGTAGACATCTGGTGTTTACAGCATAAACAACCTGAGCAAATATTAACTCTGTCGCAAAGTCTATCTCGTCCAGTTTCTCCATGGCGTTGATCATGTTACGCTTTTGCTCCACAAGCCTCGCTATTTCTTCCTGTAGCTCCTTCCTAGAAGAGAAGAGCTCTGGTTAGAATGTACAGCTCAGAACATGGACGTGAGCAGACAATTTTGAGATTGGATTTTGCAGAGAACTGACGCTGCTTCTTGATGTTTTTTATACATCCAGTCTAGTCTGAAGAAAATATCTGGCTGGAGCAGGACTGTTTGCCAGGTGTCAAAGTACTTGTGGATTTTCATCAGCATCACTTTTTCTGTTAAAAGAGAGAGGATGAGACTTGATCTTTAGGATTAGGGCTGTGCTAAAACATCGCTTCAGCAATATATTGTGATATTTATTTTCGTAATACTCTACATCGATTTCTGGTCATCGATCATCTATCAATATGACGTGATGTATTAAGACGCCTTAGATTGTACACCATAACTTGTATTTCAGCTGTTTTTATGTTTTCATTGAACTATGTGGAATATCACAGAATGCATCATATTGAAAAGTGTCTTGATATAATCGTATCGTGATGCATTTCATATCTTGAAGTCCTTTCCAATACCCAGCACTGGTTTTGATACAGTTATGTGGACATGCCGGAAGGATTGGGTGCTAATTGTATATCAGTCCTGTAATGCTGCAATGCTTGATTTATGACCCAATGTTACCCTCTGTAACCAGGGCATATCATTTACAGTGGGGCAAAAAAGTATTTGGTCAGCCACCGATTGTGCAAGTTCTCCTACTTAGAAAAATGAGAGAGGTCTGTAATTTTCATCATAGGTACACTTCAACTATGAGAAATGAAACCAAAATAGAACTTTTTGGTAAGAACTCAACTCGTCGTGTTTGGAGGAAGAAGAATGCTGAGTTGCATCCCAAGAACACCATTCCTACTGTGAAGCATGGAGGTGGAAACATCATGCTTTGGGGCTGTTTTTCTGCAGAGGGGACAGGACGACTGATCCGTGTTAAGGGAAGAATGAACGGGGCCATGTATCGTGAGATTTTAAGCTATAACCTCATTCCATCAGTGAGAGCATTGAAGATGGAACGTGGCTGGATCTTCCAATGACAATGATCCCAAACACACCGCTCGGGCAACGAAGGAGTGACTCCGTAAAAAGCATTTCAAGGTCCTGGAGTGGCCTAGTCAGTCTCCAGACCTCAACCCCATAGAACATTTGTGGAGGGAGTTGAAAGTCCGTGTTGCCCCAAAACATCACTGCTCTAGAGGAGATCTGCATGGAGGAATAGGCCAAAATACCAGCTACAGTGTGTGCAAACCTGGTGAAGACTTACAGGAAACGTTTGACCTCTGTCATTGCCAACAAAGGTTATGTTACAAAGTACTGAGCTGAACTTTTGTTATTGACCAAAATACTTATTTCCCACCATAATTTACAATTAAATTCTTTAAAAATCCTACAATGTGATTTCCTGGATATTTTTCTTCTCATTTTGTCTTTCTAAGTAGGAGAACTTGCACAATCAGTGGCTGACTAAGTACTTTTTTTCCCCACTGTAGCAGGGCAGCACTGTATACATCTAGTTCAGTGTCACCTAACTTAATATTCCAACCCATGTCTCTGCCTTTAACCACAATAATGTAGACATATTCAGTGTTATACTAGATATTTTTTTTTACCTCATTTAAAGTAATTCAGGGAGAACCTATTTAAAATATGGCATGAAATATATTTATCTTGCAGTTGAAAATCTTACACGGACCATTGAGAGGAATTCGGAGGAACAGTCTGTTTGAGATGTCCACCACAATACAACGCAGCAAGTTCAGAACATCCACCCGGCCAGAGGAATCCGTGAGATCACACAGCACTCCAAGGTGCTTATTGGTGGCACTGACACACACTCCCACTGTTCTTTGGAGACCAGGGCCGGTTAGAGCTGCACACATACATACACAATGACAGTAAATGTGATCAGAGGTCATATCTGCTGTATTTAGCAGACAAATGATTTGAGATATCAGAAAAAAATTCACCTTTGGAAAAATACGTGCGGACCTTTTTCCAAAGCATGACATTACTGTTGAAGATAACACCTTGTTCGTCCATCCCGATGCACTGCAGTCCATTTTTACTAGCAAACCTGGCGATGTAGTTACTGTTCTTAAGAACATGATACACAGCAGAGGTCCTGAAACACAGTTTTAAAAATAGTTTGGGATCATGGGGGTAACTGTTCATACTTCGTATTAACTGGCTGTTTCACATTTTTCACCTCACTTGCTTAGAATGAGCGTCTCCTCTCCCTGGATCCAAACACGAGCAATGCAGCCATATTTCTCATTGTAGTAATTGCATGCCGTGCCAATACCAGTCCACAAAAACCTAGAATAGCTCAGAATGGGGCCGATACCCAGTAACCAGTAGGGACCTGGATGGAACAATCAAATTGTTGCATGTCATTACTTCAGAGTCTTAAAAATAAGTGCATGTTTGCTGATCAAGTTTTCTATCACATCAGTGTGCATACTATCATCAGGGCTGACTCTGACAATGCACAAGTCATTTACTGCCAGCACCTTTCTGCTTAGTGATAAGGAATAAGTTCCATCATGCTTGCTTTATTTCTCCCAGTATATAAGCTGTAACTCACCTGGGATGTTGGATCTTTTCCTTCTTTTGTAGGCTGTAAGTAAAATGAGTAGAACAAACAGCAGTAATGTTGCCATCACTCCTGAGCCCATCCATTCCACTGCGGCTATGATGCCAGGGAAATTCTGTAGCTCCATCCTAATAGACCCTGTATACACACTAAGCCCCACACCCCTTAGTTACCAGTTAAATAAGATATTCAAATATCTAAAAAGCTTTGATATAAAATGCACTTAAGGATCATTAGTTTAACTTTATATCCTGGATTAAGCCCTATATTCTTGGTTGTCTGACAGTGGGTGAGATAGTCCTTGAAAGAAGGGAAATCTGAAAGGAATTGGCAGGCGCTCAGCCAATTTATAGAGTCCTTCAAATCAAAGACTTAATGTAGTTGCAAAACAATCCAGGAAAATCTTCCCCCAAATTTTATCAGTCAAACTCCTCGTGTCCTTGAGTGTCTTGTTTGATGATTCGATGCAGAGCATTTAATTAAAAGACAGATGGTACAGGAAAGAAAAAAAAAAGCTTTAATCACTTTCACCTGTGCTAGAGTCGTATTCGGATGGACTAGAGGACCATAACTTGCATACAAAACCCACAAGCTGCTCACGGTTTATAGAGAGTGCCAGTCCAAGAGAGAACAACTGGCTGCATTTGAAAAAGAGGTGCAAAGGACTTGGTGTCAGCACGGTATTAACTTGTCTTGAGTAATTATAGCTCCAGTCAATATTGATCATTAAGTTCTAACCCCTTTCTATGAAAGTATTGTATTAATATACAATCTTATAAAAGACATCATCTAATATTAAATAATTATTCAAACTAAATACTCAGTAATGTTGATCTTTTATTACCTGGAGAGTAAAGAGTCTTCTAGGGAATGTGGTACCTTCACAAAGATCCTTCATGCCACTAGGCTTCATGAGGTGGGTCTGACTGAAGATGGAAGTCTCCTCATTTTAAAGCTGGTCACTTTAAACACGTCTCTTAAGGTTCGGAGAAAAAAGCCTTGCAAGCCTTTTATTTCTGCCTGTTGCTTGGTTACAGGCCATAGTTTGTTTGACAAGCCGTTGCAATCCCAGCCTTTTCTGCCTGTTGTCCAGTGTAAAGCCCAAACTACATAAAGAAATGATGAGTACGTGTCGGCGCCCTTTTGCTTTTCTTTCTGCTTGTTTCTTTTTGGGGATTTCATTCAATTTTGTCTTTGTCCCCTTCTCTAACTAATCCTTCATTGAAAAGGCATTTGAGGAGGCAGGTCAGACTGACCTAGCACTGCATGAATGAACCGAGCTTTTTCCTCTTGAAGAGACAAGAGGACGGGAACCAATTACTGCTTTAATGCTATCTAGACCTGAAAGTGTTTTCCTTTCATTACGTCATTCATAGGAAGAAAGGACGTCTGACTTTGTTGTGAGTAAATTGTATTACAGTGATTGCTAATTAACAAATGAGTCATGTACTAGCTACAAAAAGAGATTCTGACAAGTATCAAGTTTATTTGTGAAATTTTAAAGCAACATGAAGCAACTCACAGATACAAAAAGTTGAAAGGGTGGGTGTTCTACACGCGTGTAAGCAAAAATTGGAAATAGGTTTCTGGTAAAAATATTGAACATTATGAACATTAAGAGTGCAGTTGAAGAAAAATGCTCCAACAAATAACATCTCACAACAAACTAATGCATTGTTGTATAGCATTATTCCAAGACGAATTGATCTATTCCTTATTAATATGTCAAATCCACCAAACTGGTTACATTTTCTAGACAGTTTCTATACCTTGGACATGTTGAAATGGCCTTGTTTCCTCTCAGGTAAATGATTACATTTCCTCCTCTCCAAACTACCCTTTTATGATTATTGGGTATTGATTTTATGATTAGATTCCAAAGGGCACTCATTACATGTATCGCATAGCTCACACCCGACAGTGCATCATGCCTATAAAAAATAGGATCACACAGTTACTAAAGCAACCATCGTTATACTCTGTACCCAGTACAATAAGTCATCGTCTTGACAATTACTATGTATTATAGTAAATAGTTATTTATACAGTTGAAGTTATTGTTAATTATTGTTATTTGATCATTTTCAAACTCTTACCTGTCACTATGCTTATTGCACAATGCTCGCCATGGGTATTCACAAAAAGTTAAAGCGAAAGGTGCACTTGAAAGCTTTAAAGGCATATTTTAAAGACGCAAAAACAAATCAAATAGAACAGTGGAAAACTATAACTCTACATCCTGGTCGTAATCTTCAGCATCGTCAGAATCATGATCATCCCCCTGGTCACTGTCCTGCTCTCCATTGTTATGGATGACCACTTCGTCATTGCTATTGGGGTCAATATCCTCCTTGAACCATACGGCTTTGTATCCATCTTCCATGCGCCGTTCCTTGGTGAGGATGGGCTTCACCTCTTTTTCACTGTCTGAGGCATTCAGGCTGGTGGAGTCAGTAGCAGAAGTGGTGGCGTGAACATTACTGTTGCTCTGTAGGGCTAGAACACTGGTCTGGCTCTCTGTAACCTCTGGAACTTTGCGGCTCATCTTCGGCCCTGTTGATAGTGGTAGACCAACTTCCTCCTTTGAATTCATGTGGCTGTCATTTTGAAAGCCCTCGTTGGTGTACTGTACTCCATCTGTAGGACCACCTGGTTTCCCACTTAGCTACAGGCACCAAATAGATCACAGATACAAGATACGTATTAAATAATCCATCTACACAAACCTCAAGTTCACAGATGTAAATACTGTGGGACTGTGGTAGCCTAGCAGTTAAGGTACTGGACTATGGACCAGAAGGTTCAGGGTTCAAATCCCACATCTGCCAAGCTACCACTGTTGGGTCCTTGAGCAAGGCCCTTAATCCACAACTGCTTGGATTGCAAGATTGTATCAATTGTAAGTCGCTCTGGATAAGGGTGTCTGCTAAATGACATAAATGTAAATGTACTGCAGATGTAGCCTACAGTAATAAGGTGAGTAAATTCCAAACAACTGAGCCAGTTGTCAATAGACAGAAGATAATGTAAAATGCTTTCAAAGCACTCTTACACAGTTACTGAAAGGGGAAAACTCCTTATAGTAAGCAAACAGCTTGGATGTTGCTCAAGGGTGTTGTAAAAGTTTAATTTCTTTCCACAGTGATCTTAGAAAATCAGGGCCTCAGCATTATTTTAGTGATTGTAAGGAGCTCACATTGCTGCGGAAGACGCTGGCCTCAGATAGCTTCCTCCAGTTGTTATTGTAGCGTCTGATGTTGCATGCCAACAAACCAATGACAACAAAGCACAGGATCAGCGCTATGGCCAGACTCACTCCCAGAGCTATCATGTCCTCTGTCCTGTACTCGCCAATCCGTTTAGGCAGTTCATCTGAAAGCAGAATCCGGGTGCAAGCTAAGGCGTTTTCACTTAAAGTAAGAGGAGTCACAAGCTACAATTCAGTTTTGCTCTGTGGTCCAACATGCTCAGCATTGGATTCCTTATTGTCATGCTGTCAATGATTTTCATAAACGTTAAAGCCTACTCGTGCAAGCACGCAAAAGCAACCGCAGAGGTTATCCATGCACCAATTATCCATTTAACATGTGAAGTGAGCTAGAGAGAAGAGTGAAGCCCAAATAAAGTAGAAAGAAAGCTGAGGAAGTTCATAAGCATGAAGGGAACTCATCAAGTGTAGGATGCACACACATGCCCTAATTTGTACCTGTGTAAGGACTGATAGAAGTATCATAATCAGTAGTAGTAACAGTGGCTGTGTTGTTGGTGCTCTCTGTTATGTTGGTAGTTATGGAAGTGCTAGTAGCAATATCTGTGCTGGTGGTGGACATGGCCGTAGTAGTGACGACCCCTAAAGGAAGAGCAGTAACATTCATCATGGCTTTCGCAACCCAACCAATTTGAGAACCAGATTACAACATTACAAAACCAAGTTGATCAGCAATTTGCTTTCGTTCCCATTTGCCTTTTACTTTTTTTTTAGGTCAGGACTTGTTTCTTAAATTGGTTGGAGAGAAAGAGGCTGGCCCACAATCCAATTTCTGCTTGAAATGCCGCAAAAGCAAGCAACATTTTCAAGATGTTATGCAGACTCCTGTTCAGCTTATTAAACTTGATCTTGGTTTCTATAATGCTAGGCCTTATTATGGGTAGAAGGTTTGTGAAATGATAAGTATTCCCCGCACCATGCAATGTTTATCTGTTATTACCTGGTGTAACTTCTACAGCGAGATTTGCTGTGTTGGATTCACCATTGGTTGAATCAACTGCTCGTATCTATGATGACAACAACAAAAAATCAACATAAATTCAACAGTTTAATAAAGAACAATTTCCAAATTCTAGTTCTTACCAAGTCAAATTCTTACCGCAAATGTAACTGTGCCAGGGGGAACTTCACTTGTCATAAGTATGAAGCCCTCTGTAGTGATTTTAAAGTTACTGTCTTCAGCTTCATATATAACGTAGGGATTTACTCCCTATAACAAGAGCCACGTAAACTGTTAAATGAGCAGCTTTGTGCAAGGGTATATTACTTGACAGTCCTGTATAACTAAGCAATGTTTTGTTTTGCTCATTTAATTGGTGTGATACATATTAAAAAGTATATTGGTACAATCATCAGCAGAAATCACTGGTCAGTCTGCCAGTAACAACTGGCAGGATTCACCACACTTAAACGATGTTTACCCAGCATGTTTACTTTGCAGCAAATAAACAACTCACAGATATGACACAAACCTCGTTTTGTTTAATAGCAGAACATTCTGGCTCTGTGAAGCATATGTCAAACAAATTAAATGATATTTATTAATCTGTGTCTAAAATTTGGTGCAAGTACCGTATTTTCTGGACCATAAAGCGCACCGGATTATAAGGCGCGATATCAACGATCGGCTGCTAACGGGTATATGTTCATAAATAAAGCGCACCGGGTTATAAGGCGCATGAAATGAAACAAAACTCTTAAGTTCCGTCGGAAGCTCAGTTTGGTCTTTACCTGGTGCAGGGCGTCTTCTTGCTTCCTCCACTTCCGTACCATTGATTCGGTAATGTTGAATTCTCTCACAGCTGCTCTATGACCATGTTGTACTGCGTGACTGATAGCGCTGAGTTTGAAATCCGCTTCGAAAATGAATGAATGAATGCACGTACCCTAATGCTGAAGCACATACCGTATTACTCCGCTATGCTGCGCACTACAGTGGCCGTAAGCTTCGTAACTTACCAAGGCCGTGCTAAAACATTTTGACAGATTTATGAGCGCCGTGTACCATCTACAATCGGTTCTAGGTCAGAAAGCACAACCAGAATTAATTCATACATTAGACGCACCGCATTTAAAACCGCGCTGTCGATTTTTGAGAAAATTAAAGGATTTTAAGTGCGCCTTATGGTCCGAAAAATACGGTATTAAAATATTTATATTATAATTATATTAAAATAATACGTTATGAGTGATTCCATTATGTACTTTTTTCTTACTTAAAATATATGACTTAAAAATAATTAGATTTAATTGTTTGAGGTATGCATAACAAACTCATAATGTTCAGCTATTACAAAACATTGTTTTGTGTCATATCTGTGAATTGTTTATTTGCTAAGAAGTTAAAAAGGCTAAAGTTAAATGTGTAGTGATTCCATAATTTTGCTCAATTACACTGGCAATCATTGCAGATCGATTTGCAATCAAAATGCAATCATTTTCAAAGCCTGTCTTGACATGCAATAGACCTGCATTAGAATAGGCATTAAAAACAAGCAAATTTCAGACTTTACATCACTGAAGTCTGCATCCCTGGCTTGAACCCGAAGAGGTTTGTTCATGGACTTGCTTTCCAGCACGAGGCTGCCCACACCTGCGTCTTCTGAGATGGCACCCTCATAACTGGATTCGACAAACTCTGGAGGATACTTACTCTTATTTACCACTTGTAGTGTGACTGTTGTCATGGCAAACATATCTGGGGTATCTACTTCATAAGCCTGAAGAGTGGATATGAAAGGTGAAGTATTTATGCCACATAAATAAGCCTGCCATCTTCCACTTGGTATAAATGTAATTAGTTACATTTAAGTAATGGCTGGTCACCCATCTACACAATTTTTACAGCTGGTTTACAGTGGTGTGAAGTGTTTGACCCTTCCTGATTTCCTATTTTTTTCATGTTTGTCACACTTAAGTGTTTCGGAACATCAAACCAATTTAAATATTAGTGAAAGACAACACAAGTAAACACAAAATGCAGTTTCCTAAACCCAATAACTGGTTGAACCACCCTTAGCAGCAACAACTGCAACCAAGCGTTTGGGATAACTTGCACTGAGTCTTTTACAGCATTGTGGAGGAATTTTGGCCACTCATCTTTGCAGAATTGTTGTAATTCAGCCACACTGGAGGGTTTTCCAGCATGAACGGCCTTTTTAAGGTCATGCCACAGCATCTCAATAGGATTCAGGTCAGGACTTTGACTAGGCCACTCCAAAGTCTTCATTCTGTTTATCTTCAGCCATTCAGAGTTGGACTTGCTGCTGTGTTTTGGATCATTGTCCAAGTTTGTTTCAGCTTGAGGTCATGAACAGATGGCCGGACATTCTCCTTCAGGATTTTTTGGTAGACAGCAGAATTCATAGTTCCATTTATCACAGCAAGTCTTCCAGGTCCTGCGCTCTTGGGGTAAATTTGGTCGGCCGGCCACTCCTGGGAAGGTTCACCACTGTTCCATGTCTTCACCATTTGTGGATAATGGCTCTCACTGTGGTTTGCTGGAGTCCCAAAGCTTTAGAAATGGCTTTATAACCCTTTCCAGACTGATAGATCTCAATTGTTCCCTGAATTTCTTTGGATCTCGGCATGATGTGTAGCTTTTAAGGATCTTTTGGTGTACTTCACTTGTCAGGCAGGTCCTATTTAAGTGATGTTCTGATTGAGAACAGGTGTGGCAATAATCAGGTCTGGGTGTGGCTAGAGACAGTGAACTCAGGTGTGATAAACCATAGTTATGTTTTAACAAGGGGGGCAATCCCCTTTCCCACAGAGCAATGTAGGTTTGGATTTTTTTTCTCCCGTAATAATCAACGCCTTCATTTAAAAACTGCATTTTGTGTTTACTTGTTGTCTTTGAGTAATATTTAAATTGGTTTGATGTTCCGAAACACAGGTGTGACAAACATGCAAAATCAGGAGGGGGCAAACACTTTTTCACACCACTGTATATGTACTTTATGACATATATACAAATAAATAAGCAATAAACATTCACTTACTGTTACTTGCAATATGATGGGTCCTGCTACATTCACCTCCTTGTTCATAGTAATACTCCCAGTATTTTCATCAATAGTAAATATTCCATTTTCATTTCCTGTTTAGGACAAAGATTCAAGTTAAGAGTTTTACCTGAGACAAGGTAGCTCGTTCAGAAATTCAACCATATAATAAAACTCTAAAATGTCTAACCTCCTTGTATTTTGTATTTGATTACATCATTCCTTCCTTTGTCTCCATCAACTGCGTGTAGTGCCCCAGGCTTCAGGGGCAAAGGACCAGACTGCGAAAATAATGATCATTCCAAATATCTAAATATTGTATATTTACATGAGATTACTGTATAATGTCTGGCCAATGCCATTAAAAGTGCATCTCAGCCACCAGACAATCTGTGTTCATGCTGTAGCTTCCAAATCTTCCTTAAAGAATGAGAAATATTCTCAGGTTATTTAGGAAATATTTTAGGTTGTCTTCCATACACAGTATATTAAAATTACTCAAGCTGTATGAAAGTTCAAGCATTCTTTAGTAGGCATTGCCATCTAAACAACAACGGCAGAGTCACTGATGGAAGCGTAGTGAACAGAAACAGACCTCTTGCTCCGTTAAGGTGACCATTCCACTGTATCCGGACATGATGCATACTTTGGCTGTTGCGACAAAGCTCTCATTGCAAGGCTGGAACCAGGGTGGTCGGTTATTTATGTCTATGATACTGACTTTGATGTTGGTGGTGGCAGTATGTGATGGTGTATCTGTTCCACTCGGCGGTGTGTCCTGAAAAGCCCAACAGAGGTCATCTTTATTTTAGGAAATGAACTGTAGATGCATTTTGTGGAACGACTTTCAAACTGAAGAAGCTAAGTACCTGAACATAGAGTTTCAGACTGACTTCTGGAGTTGTGTCATAGTCTAAAACTTGATTGACCAGAATTTGAGCGTTGATGTCTGACTGCAGTCTAAATTCTTCCTGTTGGGTGGAGAGCATGTGCTTTAAACCAATTAAAATTGGGTGATTATTTTGAGGGTTTTTGAATGTTCTAAGAAAAATATTACCACTTTACCTTTGGGGACTCAAGTCTGTAGTATAGCCGATCGTTATCAGGGTCTGTAGCCTCAATTTTGCCAACGCTTGTTCCAATTGGTGATAGCTGAATAAAGAGACATGGTCAGTTTATAGTTTCCAGTGACAACTTTCAAGCGATGTCTAAAGGAATTCTGTAATACAGGTATGTTTATATAAGTTTTTAAGGGTTTAAGCAGTATAATATCACATTTACCTCATTAAGTTCCAGAGTGTACTGATCCTGTGCAAACTCTGGAGGATTGTCATTGACATTTTCCACAATCACAACAATTAGTTTGTTGAGCTGAAAAGAATCATTTTGCAATGTGTTATTTGTCATGAACTATCATCATTTGTGTAAAACCCTGATCTGTAATATCAATATTGAGCAAGCTTACCGTAAAAGCTCCCTTGCACGCTATTCCGACCTGTAAAGCCCCTCCTTCAGGCAGGGCCTGAGCCAAACACACAAAGGAAAAGGGTATTTTTAAAGCCCCCAGTATGGATTCTGAATAACTAACTAATGCCTTGAAGAAGGTTTCAGTCATAAAGATATGTACTTTTCACAAGCCTAATATTTGACTGTTATCTGTGTTACATTTGCTAAGTAGTAAAGCTAAAATATTTACCTCATAATCCAGCACTTCTATTGCCAGAAGCTGATTGTCTTTTATTTCAAACGCATCATAAGGATTTTGTGTGATTTCAAGGGTCACTCCTTCATCAGATGTTAAGTTAGCCACTACAACACCAGGCTCGTTGTTTTCTTTTAAATTCCCTGTAACTGGGACTGTGCACACTGTGGCAAGAGGAAACAATGTACAATACAAATCATCTTCAGAAACACTTGTTAATCTTATGAGAATATATATAGATAGATATATATATATATACGTATATATATATATATATATAATATATATATATTAATATAATATATATTATATAACGTCTATATAATAATATTATATATATATATATATGATCTATATGTATATGTGTATATATATATATATATATATATATATGTATATATATATATATTATATATATGATATATCTATATATATATATATATATACTTTTAAACACACAATAACACGCAAGTACAGTCTTTGGAAAATAACCGGAACAAAAAAAAAAAAAAAAAAAAAAAAAAAAAAAAAAAAAAAAAAAAAAAAAAAAAAAAAAAAAATCAAAGGATTGTGCATAATATATATATATATATTATATTATTATATATATATATTATATTATTAATAATCTATATACGTATATAAATATATATATATATATATATAAATTATGCACAATCTTTGTTTCGGTTATTTCCAAAGAACTGTACTTGCGTGTTAATTGTGTGTTAAAAGTAAAAAAAACCAAAAAAAAACCTGTTAGTTTACAGACAGTCGATCAACATTATAAAGTTTTATATAGTTTATTCTTTTCACAAAGACGTGCCATACTTACGGTCTTGACCGAAGCTCTCGATGGAGAACACAACCAGGAGAAAGAAACCTATTTTGATTGATATAAGATGTTTTAGATCCATTGTGAAGTAGCTGTCTGCTCTGTCTTCTCTTCCATCCAACACATCTACTATGCTGGTTGATGAGAGAAAACAGCTTTCGCGTCTAACCTTTGAGATGAGGCCTTATCAGTACTTTATTGGTCGTAAAAGCTGGCTGTGTTGGACTTTTCCCCTCACATAAACTAGACACATCAGCACATAGGGAATTTATGTGTTGTTACTGCCACAAACTCCTGTAACGTAGACACACAGCAACACCATCTTTAGTGATCACTGAGCAATTGCTGCAGTCATATATGAAAAAAGATAGGCAAATGCTGGATGTACAATGCTTTATTTAAATTTCTTCCTTTGATACATGGTCTAGACTCATAGAAGGACTCATAGACTCATCTGTGACCCAATTCCTCCAATGAAAGGCGGAAGTGCTTATGTGTCCACATCAATCAGAAACCATGGTTAATGTCAGTGCCTATAACTGTAAACTCTCCTCTGCTGTAATAATATAGACAGTCCTTGCCATAATATGAATAGTGGGCTGAATAATATCAAATGTACCAAATGGTTTTACAGTAGGTTAATTATACAAGGTGTCTATAGTTAAAGGTATGATGAGTTCCAACGCTTATCTCTACAGGTGACTCATTTATTTGTGTATTTCATAACATCTCAGATCAGCATCTAGTACATATTAATAGCTCTCTTTTCAGAGGCAAAAGTCTAAGATTCTATGAAGGAGAACATAAATGTTCGAAGAAAAATTGGAAGAATATACCTGAATAGCTAATGGAAATCAAGATGGGTGTTTAGTGATAAGCAAAAAAACTCATTGTCATGAATTGGTTTGATCACAAACTGAAGATATGACAGAAATGTTTAATTGAGTTAAGATATTCTTAAAAATAAATACATTACATTTACAGCATTTAGCAGACGCCCTTATCCAGAGCGACTTACAACTGATACAATCTTACAATCCAAGCAGTTGTGGGTTAAGGGTCTTGCTCAAGGACCCAACAGTGGCAGCTTGGCAGAGGTGGGATTTGAACCCTGGTCCTTCTGATCCATAGTCCAGTACCTTAACCACTAGGCTACCACAGTCCCACATTAATATGGATAAGATCAGAGAACATGTTAAAAGCTTGATTCTGTGGTTTGAACTGTTTGCATATGAATTTGGACATATGTTTTGAATCACTGTCCAGCTGGAAGATCCAAATACATTAAGTACACACGTGGACAAAATTGTTGGCACCCCGCAGTTAATGAAAGAAAAACCCACAATGGTAACAGAAATAACTTTAATCTGACAAAAGTAATACTAAATACAAAGTCTATGAAAATGAACAAATGAAAGTCAGACATTGCTTTTCAACCATGCTTCAACAGAATTATTTAAACAAATAAACTCATGAAACAGGCCTGGACAGAAATGATGCTACCCTTAACTTAATATTTTGTTGCACAACCTTTTGAGGCAATCACTGCAATCAAACGATTTACTTTTGTCAAATTAAAGTTATTTCTCTTACCATTGTGGGTTTTTCTTTCATTAACTGAGGGGTACCAACAATTTTGTCCACGTGTGTAACTAACAAGATTCCCAAAGCCTAAAGTAAACAGTTATGTTGTCTTGGAAGCAGCATCTACTTGCAGATTCGAAGATTTAGCAACCTGAATACCATATTCTACCAACCTTCTATCTTGCTATTGTCTGTAAGTATTTGCCACTCCAGTCTGTGTCAGTGTGTGCGGTGGAAAAACAGACTTGTGTCCACTTTCAGGTTCCTTAAGGCTCCAAATTAAAAAAAATTTAATAACATACCCTTAACAGTGGTGAAAGTCATATCCAGAGATATAACTATTTGTTGTAACAGCCTGATTTTTGAAGGTCAACAGTCTCTTTCATTTGTGTATGCTGACGAATTGGCCTTAGTGTCGTCTATAGGATGTTTTAAGGATTTCATGACACTCAAGTGAAAAAGTTAAATATAAATAGGAACAGGTTTTAATTACAATAAACATGTAAATAACTGTGACATTTAGTTTTGATACCTTAGGGGGAAAAAAATTGAATTAAATATCAGATTTAGTTTTAGTTTGGGAGTGATTATTGCTTTTCAGGTATTTACCAGAGCCACGGACAGTTGGAAGTAGCAGACGAGTTGTGTCATATTTATGATCATTTATTACTTATTATGATTAATGTATAACATCTCATAATGAATTACAAATTATGAATGGTTTATATAAATATGTGGCTCGTAAAGAGCTTTGGTCTTGTAATGCAGCCATTAAGTTGTTTGGGAAATTGCTGCCTTTCTCTGCAGTAAGAAATGCTGTATTGATTCAAAAAAGTCATGTAATGTCATGGAGGCCTAAAATCACTTTTTCTTAAAATATATCAGTGTATATGCATTATATACTGAGATAGATAGATAGATAGATAGATAGATAGATAGATAGATAGATAGATAGATATATATATATATATATATATATATATATATATATATATATATAGAGACACACCCGCACTAGACAGACAGGAGAGAGAGAGCGAGAGAGCGGGAGAGAGAGAGCGAGAGAGAGAGCGAGAGAAGCGAGAGAGAACCGACACACACACACCGAGAGAGAGAGAGAGAGAGAGAGATATATAGATTTATATATATATTATAGATTTATATATATCACAACATACACACACACACAAATATATATATATATATATATAGATATTACCCATATATATCCACATATAAATAATATATATATATATATATATAATGTGTGTTTGGTATGTGTGATGTGTAGAAATATATATATTGTACCATCACACACACACCAAAATATATATATATATTATATATATATATATATTATTATATATATATAATGATATATATACATATATATACACACATATAAATATATATATATATATATATATATATATATATATATATATATATATATATATATATAATGTGTGTGTGTGTGTGTGTATGTGTGTGTGTGTATATATATATATATGTGTATATATATATCTTAGTATATAATGCATCCGACCTATGCTTTGCTTTTCACACAGAATTAGCTTCATTTTACAATTACATTTGAAGAATTCATTAAGTTATTCTGATAAACATTGTTTATTGACTGATGCAAAAACTGCTCTTAGAATTATGTGTTTTCAACAAGTGGATTTTCAGTTCTTTTACAGTAAACGTAAATGTCAAAACATTCAAGTCTCGGTGGTGCCTTTGGGCCGGGGCGATCATCAAACTGACACTATTGGTAGTGCCTATTGGAGGAGAAGTCAGTCGAGGGATCATCTCCAAGCGCTGCGATGGACTGGTGTCCCCCCCAGGGCACTCTTTTGTTTGTGCCCTCTGTTCTCTGGGGCTAGGTGCCAGAGCACCTGCAATTCTGACCAGGAAAATTCATTGCACATTTGATCAGTTTCACTTATCATATATATGCTTTTGTAGTTCTAAAATTACAGACTGTAGTCCATCTGTTTCTCTACATACTTTGTTAGTCCCCTTTACTCTGTTCTCTAATGGTCAGGACCCCCAGAGTTCAGGTACTATTTGGGTGGGGGATCATTCTCAGCACTGCTGTGACACTGATTTGGTGCTGTTGTGTTAGTGTGGGTTGTGCTGGTGGAGTTTTTAAACACTGTGTTCACTCATTGTGTGCCCTAATAGACACTAATATCTATCATATTGCTCAGATGAGACAGTGGCTCATCTGTTGTTGCACAGTTTGTGTTAGTGATCCACTACTCCCTCATCAGTGCTCACAAGAAGCTGCCTACATGACGCTGGTGGCTGGACATTTTTGTTTTGTGTACTATTTTTAGTCCAGTTTTCAAACTCCAGCAGCACTGCTGTTTCTGATCCACTCATACCAGCACAGCACACACTAACACACCACCACATCAGTGTGACTGCAGTGCTGAGAATGATCCACCACCCAAATGGTACCTGATCTGTGGTGGTCCTGTGGGGGTCCTGACCATTAGAGAACAGAGTAAAGGTAAGTATGTAAAGAAACAGATGGACTACAGTCTGTAATTGTAGAACTACAAAGTGCGTCTGTATGGTAAGTGGAAGTGATCAAATGGACAATGAGTGTGGAAGCAAGGAGGTGTACCTAATAAAATGATCGGTATATTTAACTGTATACAAGAGGAATAATTTCCATAGGAACAAACTCTTACTTGGTATAATAATGGAAATCTTTATGACACAATTGGAAAAAGATGAGTTTATTTTAACATATACAGAACTTTATACTGTGCAGTCATAAATCTCACGTCAGCCTTCCAATATAATCATATAATTGTGTTCATTCTCCACGCCTTGGTTGTTGTATAGGGACAGGCTGGGTATGTCACTGGTACATGCTGGCACACATATATTGCTTCATCAGTGTGTTCACACGTTCTGTGTCACCAGTGAGTCCACTGTAAAAACACATAGCACAGGGGCATGAGCATTATCCCTATCATTTTATTTATTAAGAGGAATAGTATTTCTCAAAATACAAGCCAGTGCCTAAACAGTTATTAGAAAAATCCACTATTATATGGGAGCATTCCTGAACTGCTCCATGTGACACAGACAGTGAGACCCCTTGCCTTTCTGAAATGCATTTCATACCTCACCTTGCCAAAGCAGCATGGCTCAGAACTGCAAACCACTGTTCTGTCATTGAACCGTATTGGTACATATTCCACCTCTGGCAAGGCAAGGGTGGCCATGCTCTGGCCATGCGTCTGTAATGACCAGGATGGACAGATGTCCATAATAACAGGGGTTTCCTGGCATAGTAAGTCCAGGTATTTGTCAGGTTTCCAACTCACCAGTGTCTGTAGGGTGGAGGGTGTGTCTGTGTGTCAGATGACACAGACCATTACACCTACCATATCTTTGTAGACTTATTAGCCTTATTTGGTACCATAAGCTTATACCTTTAATCTACCAAAAATTTTACAGTTATTGTTGCTACATGAATTGTTGCTGCTTTTAAAACATACTTTCTGTTTTGTAAGTGGCATAGAAATAGATTGCAGATCAGTAAGTGTATACATACAACATTTCTGTACATTGTAGGTGTACCTGATATAATGGCCAGCGACTGTAGATACAAGTTTGGTGTACATAATAACTTACCATCTGAATGCATCTACCCAGGCCTCACTGGAACTTTGCAGGTAAATTTTATGTTTGAGGCAATTAAATACAATTCAACATTCAAATATTTCAAATTATCAAGAGACATGAAGAGTATATTCATAGAATGTCAAATCATCCGGGATTACCTCTTCTTGCTGTTTTGCATGCGGCGGAGGAAGGAGCACAGGGAGGAGAGCTTCGCCTGAGACTTGAGCATCTCAGCATAGCGGTTGGTGAATTCCAGATCCCCCAACTGCCGGGTCTGCAGCTCTGATCTTCTACACCTACAAAGCAGTGTAGTCAAATTAGGCTGTAAAAAACCCCAAGCAAGCATTAATTTGAACTGATTACTTTTGAGTCATTTACATTTACAGCCAGAATGACTTACAAATGATCTCACATGATACAGCCTGAGAAATTTAGCGTTAGTCACCTTGCTCAAGGGTCCATAAGTGCCATGTTGCCAGAGCTGGGTCTTGAACTCTCAACCATCTAGTCAATAGTCCAGGACCTTAACCACCAAGCTAACTGTCCTGCATAAGTGTATTTTTTATAATTCACTAAGCAAACTTGCGTTGTTGTGTTTGTAATTCATTTCCATTATGTGAATTTGTAATATAGGAAGAAAACTGTATGGCAAAAGATTTGGACTCGTGTGTTCATGTAATACTGTACATTCAGTTTAAATTCATTAGACACTCCCATGTTAAATAATTGAGTTAACACTTTGACAAATTGGATTGTTGTGCACTTGGTTTGAAAGTTAACCTAACAACAAATGTTTATTCCAAAATGCCCAGTATGTTGCCTAATGCTTAACACATTACTTTATTAATAAACCAAATGATCTACCTTTTATTCATGACCAGAACAGACATGTCAAAAAAGGATCACAAATTTAATTACAACATATTGCAAAAATATTAATGCTAATCTAATCTCACATTGATCATTGTGTACTGTTATATCTTTATGTCTTTGCATTTCTTTTGAAGCGAAATGATCCATGATTGGCAAATCACACAACATATCTTCATGTTTCTGCCACACCATTTGACTCTTATTTAAACCCATTCATGCTACAAAGGAAGATTTGAATCTTACCCTCTATATTTTGCAGCAGAACAGTCTATATCTGCATTGTCCCTAGGAAACAAACATCTTCTACAGGAAAGATTATCTCTGTTTACAAAGCTGTCATCATCTTCATCCATCTTCATCCCTTCCATGTGCCTACAATCGAACCATGACAGAAAGTAATTCATGCAATAAGACTGATTTATTTCCAAAGAATGCTTTTGTAAACCTGTAACTCCGTGACTTAGCATCAGACATGCATACAAATGAAGCCAGCAAAGTGAATACAAAGCAGGCTCAAGAGCTCTTCTGTTTTTATATAAGTGAAGGACGGGAAGGGATAAAGCCCAAAGGAAGATGAAGTCAAAATAAATGAAAGGACATAAAAGCAAGACACAATCCTACCTGCCACCAGATGGGAATGTGAATGTGTACTGGAAGAGAAGCGATGATAACAGGACAACCTGTGTTAAACTCAGTAGACAAGGCATGGCAATACCTTGGAGATATGAAGGAAGAAATTAATGTGGTAGATACAATAAAATCCTCCAGTTATTCTCACCATTTACTGAGCTAGAATCTACTTAATGAAATTGCTCAGATGGTCATACTAAAGTAGACAAGTAGATCCAACTCACCAACAGGTCAGTCCACTTACTGTGAAGCAGTTGCAGCAGGAGAATACTTGTGCTGGCCTCTTTGCACAACATGCTTTTGTACCCCAGAAAGTATTGACCGGGGGAAAAAATGATGCAAGTAAGCAGCTTCACATCCTGACTATATTAATCCATATCTAGGACTTTATGGTTGTGCTTATTTATATTACACATTATGCCTGTTTACCATGGCTTTACCCTGCTGGGGGCTCCAAGGCATTTTGTATGCTCTTGCTAATATGCGTAAATATCATTAGCGATACTCACTTCCTTAACTGGTAGTTAAAATCCCACCTAATTATTTTACAGTCCCATTTGTTGTGGACCTCAATGAAAAATCAATGTGTGGAAGCAGATTGCTCAGCTGAGAGTGAAACAATGAGTTTAAACACTGTTTCACTGAATGATGTGTTATGTTTTTCTGTAGCCAGATCTCTCACAGACAGGCTTAACCAAGGTGTCAAGGGATAAATCCACCAATCTCAGAGGACTTCATTATTAAAATATCCTCTAAGAACACCAACTTACAGCAGGACCTTGGTTCTTGTGGTTAATTATTTCCAGAAGGCTTCTGACGAGTACTGAGCACATTTTTCCCATAAGGAATAATGTAAATTGAATGAATCCGTTCCAGACCCCCAGAAAATCCACACTGTATCAGGCATTATATGCATTAATGGAGTTGTATCGTACAGGTGCTCCCTAATTTATGATGGGGATACATTCCGACAAATCCACCATAAGTTAAATGTACCTATGAGTGTAATACAGTCTCATAGCGAAACCTATTACAATTTTCAGCTGGCATAGCTGCTAATGCTAACTGCAGCCTGTGTTCCGTTTTCTGGAGGGTTCAGGACAGGATTTCCATTTCGGTTGGCTGTCAATACTATCCATTTTAGGTTAGTGGAGACGTATTTGCACTAAGAATAAAGTAGTGTAGATATAAAAATAAATAAAAACACGATAAACACAGCACAGAACTTCACTGGGAAAGGGCTATTGCAAGACTGAAATGTGAATTGTGAATCATCAATCGTGAATAGAGTTTCGGCTGACTAGATTCATGTCTTGCCTAGCCTAGCCTAGCGGTTAAGGTACTGGACTATGGACCAGAAGGTCCAGGGTTCAAATCCCACCTCTGCCAAGCTGCCACTATTGGGTCCTTGAGCACGGCCCTTAACCCACAATTGCTTGGATTGTAAGACTGTATCAATAGTAAGTCGCTCTGGATAAGGGCATCTGCTAAATGCTGTAAATGTAGATTAAACAAGTGTGCTAAGTACCGAGCAAACGACAAGAACCGAGACAAATTTTTCTAGTCAAAATGTGTAGAGAACCGAATTCGACTTTTTTCAAGGTGTTTGAGAACCGAGGTACCACAGGATTTAGGTTTGGTAATTTGTTATATTTTAACGTGCATATGTTGAATGTCCTGTGTGTAGTCTTGGTTATTCTGGAAAGCATTATACTTGTGTGTGTATGTCTTTCGTGTTCTTACAGTGGTTCTTGAAAGTTTGTGAACCTTTCAGAATTTTCTCTATTTCTGCATAAATATGACCTAAAACATGAGATTTTCACACAAGTCCTAAAAGTAGATAAAGAGAACCCCGTTAAACAAATGACACAAAAATATTATACTTGGTCATTTATTTATTGAGGAAAATGATCCAATATTACATATTAGTGAGTGGCAAAAGTATGTGAACCTCTAGGATTAGCAGTTACTTTGAAGGTGAAATTAGAGTCAGGTGTTTTCAGTCAGTGAGGTGTTCATGAGTCCACCATCAGAAGAACACTGAACAACAATGGTGTGCATGGCAGGGTTGCAAGGAGAAAGCCACTGCTCTCCAAAAAGAACATTGCTGCTCGTCTGCAGCTTGCTAAAGATCACATGGACGAGCCAGAAGGCTATT
>JAJAGP010002212.1:0-92500 GCA_025084515.1 Ancistrus triradiatus
CTCCAGCGAACCCCAGTGACAGCCATTATCCACAAATGACAAAGACATGGAACAGTGATAAACCTTCCCAGGAGTGGCTAGCCGACCAAAATTACCCAAAGAGTGCAGCGACGACTCATCCAAGAGGTCACAAAAGACCCCACAACAACATCCAAAGAACTGCAGGCCTCACTTGCCTCAGTTCAGGTCAGTGTTCATGCCTCCACCATAAGAAAGAGACTGGGCAAAAATGGCCTGCATGGCAGAGTTCCAAGATGAAAACCACTGCTGAGCAAAAAGAACATTAAAGCTCGTCTCAATTTTTCCAGAACGCATATTGATGATCCCCAAGACTTTTGGGAAAACGTTCTGTGGACTTACGAGGCAAGAGTTGAACTCTTTGGAAGGTGTGTGTCCCATTACATCTGGTGTAAAAGTAACACAGCATTTCAGAAAAAGAACATTATAGCAACAGTAAAATATGGTGCTGGTAGTGTGATGGTCTGGGGCTGTTTTGCTGCTTCAGGACCTGGAAGACTTGCTGTGATAAATGGAACTATGAATTCTGCTGTCTACCAAAAAATCCTGAGGGAGAATGTCCGGCCATCTGTTCGTGACCTCAAGCTGAAACGATCTTGGGTTCTGCAGCAGGACAATGATCCAAAACACACCAGCAAGTCCACCTCTGAATGGCTGAAGAAAAACAAAATGAAGGCTTTGGAGTGGCCTAGTCAAAGTCCTGACCTGAATCCTATTGAGATGCTGTGGCATGACCTTAAAAAGGCTGTTCATGCTCGAAAACCCTCTAGTGTGGCTGAATTACAACAATTCTGCAAAGGTGAGTGGCCAAAATTCCTCCACATTGCTGTAAAAGACTCATTGCAAAGTTATCACAAACGCTTGGTTGCAGTTGTTGCTGCTAAGGGTGGCCCAAGCAGTTATTAGGTTTAGGAGGCAATCACTTTTTCACACAGGGCCATGTAGGTTTGGATTTTTTTTTTCTCCCTTAATAATAAACACGTTCATTTAAAAACTGCATTTTGTGTTTACTTGTGAAATTGGTTTGATGTTCCGAAACACTTGCAAACATGCAAAAAAATAGGAAGTCAGGAAGGGGGCAAAGACTTTTTCACACCACTGTACATTAAAACACTTACATTAAACTACAGTTGCATAAGGTCAATAACATAAAGCTTATGTTATAATAAAGTATAGAATATATCACTTAATTTACTGAATAATGTATTGAAAGTGAAAAACAAAAAACAGTTATTGCATGACCACGGCTTTTCCTCACTACATTTCCCAGTGCTCATCACCACATGGTTCCCTACATCACGCACTGTTGACTTTCTCATCCGAGTGTGGGAGAGTACCGCGTATAATACGGATAGCTAGTCCGGGAACATTCGAAATTCAAAATTCGGAGTACGGTTTCTGCTGAATGTGTACTTATGTTTGTTATTGTAGTACTATCATAAAGGTAAAATGTCGTAAGTTGGGGCATCGAAAAATGGGGAGTATTTATATTTGCTTCCACTTATGGATTTCATATTATCCACTTAATGGAAAATGTTGTGGGATGCAAAAATGGGATTCGCCTCCTGTAAACCTTCCAAATTCACCTACAAATATTTCAACTCTATGAATTCATGAGTCTTTAAATATCCCTCCTTAACTAGCTATCTAACAATATACAGACAGACTGACGTGTTGATTACAATCAGCTGATTGGTGATCACTGTGCTAGGTCAGTCAGACCAATGAATATCTTTCAGTTAAACAAACAAAAAAATGTAGACGTCCATGGGCTTCTTTTGAAGCAGTTACACATGGATCTTTTGATCTTTGGTGCCACCTGAAAATAGCAATTTATAAATCATACACATTCAGCGGATCTTAGGAAAATGTGTAAATGAGCACTTACAGGATTAAGGTCTCTTACTCTCTGTCTCTATCTCTGTTCCCGTCTGTCTCTTTCTCGCTCTACTCTGTTATTACAGTTTATTTTAAAGGGAAACGTGTGGTTGTTCCCTTGTGCCATGCTTATATATATAAACATAATTGCTGTATGCTCACCCAGCAAAATATACATCTACTAACCTACAATTACGCCCCATTTCTCTCCTCTCTCTCTCTTTCTCTCTTCTGCTCATTTCTCGCTGTCAGTAAACCGCCTTAGCAGAGAATGGTTATTTTTAATGACTGCCTTGTTTGGGTTTTGTAGTTTTTTTATACTCAGATGCTCAGTATTTGTGGATTTCGAAGAATCTGCCAGTCAACTTGTTTTCTCAGAACATGTTTACAAGAAACACCTGCATCTGGCCAACAGAAAAAAAAAACTTATGATGGAAAGAAGTAACAGATATATTTTACATCACCCGGTTTTTGAAGAGTGGTTATGCGAATGTGTGTGTGTCTCTAGACTCCTGCGCTAAATAATGAACTTGATCACCCTGATCATCACATAATTCCTGAGTTTGTCCGGTAGAGGCGGCAGAGTTATTCTGCTTACTGATTTCTTCCAGACCTTTTAGCTTTTAGGAAAAGTGGATAATACAGTGTGTAAAAGCCTCAGGCCATCATTAGATTAGAGATAGTTTAGCAGTGGTATAATGACCATATCTTTGTGGTGGCCTAGCGGTTAAGGTACTGGGCTATGGACCAGAATGTCCTGGGTTCAGATCCCACCTCTGCCAAGCTGCCACTGTTGGGCCCTTGAACGAGACCCTTAACCCACAATTGCTTGGACTCTAAGGTTGTAGCAGTTGTAAGTCGCTCTGGATAAGGGCATCTGCTAAATTCTGTAAATGTTTATGCAGAGTTGGACAGTAACTAACTAAGTAAATGTCATTCACTACTGTACTTAAGTGTTTTTTCTTGTATCTGTACTGAAATATTTCCATTTTTGGAAAGTTTGTAATTTAACTCCTCTACATTTCAAAGTCAATTATCTTACTTTTTCCTACATTATTCTACATTATTTGATGTGTGTTATTGCTTTTGGCTTGTGTGTGTGTTTAAAAACATGACATGTAAAAAGGAAAAGAAGAAGCAAGCACACCAATCAGGGTATAGTGCGCACTTTGTTCAGAACCTGTTGGACTAATTCATGGCATGTTGTTAAAAGATTGGTGTACCAAGAGCGACATGAGTCTGGTCAATTAAAAAGAGTTGATTAAGCAAGAGTCTTGTTACAAAAATGATAATAGGACTTTAGAACGATGACAAATCCTGGTACTTTTACTTTTTTGATCCTTAAGTACCTATGAAGGCATACTTTTGTATTTTTACTCGAGTGGAGCTCTAAAGGGAGGATTTCTACTTTTACTGGATAATATTTTACCTTGGGTGTCTGTTGTTTAACTCAAGTACATGGTTTGTGTACATCATCCACTACTGTTTATGGAAATGTATTTACAAGTATTTCTCAGTCTCTTTATTACAATACCACCAGAAAACACTGGAACTTTGTATGCATTATTAATAGCAGTGTGACCTCCCCTTACACTTGAGCTATGGCAGCATCTGGCAACTTCATCGGGATGCCAAGTTGCCCCTTCTACAATCCAAAGAAGCTTGATCAGGAATGGTCGTTTTAGAAGGGAGCAGAAAAGAAACCACTTTTTCAAAGGGGAACAGGGTGAAAAGGCTAAGATTTGCCAGGTCTCACGAAGATTGGATTGAAGATCAGTGGAAAAGAGTATTATGGAGTGATAAATCCATAATTGAAAATTTAACATTTTTGGGTCCAATCATACCTTAAACATAATTAAAACACTTACATTAAACTACAGTTGCATAAGGTCATTAACATAAAGCTTGTTTTATAATAAAGTATAGAATATCTCATTTAATTTACTGAATAATGTATTGAAAGTGAAAAACAAAAAACAGTTATTGCGTGACCATGGCTTTTCCTCACTACATTTCCAAAACCTTGGGTGGATCAAGTATTGGAGTTGTATGTGAGAATTAAATTAGCTAGATAATGAATTTATAAAAACAGTTCAACTACACAGAAGCTAAACAGAATTATTAAAATAGAGAATAAAATAAAATACAGAATATAATAAAAGAGTTTATAAAAGAGTCATGTCATCTAGGAGGTGACCGATTTGGTGCCAAAGCATCCTTGGTCATCAGGATAAGGGACTAGTAGTTATGGTCCTCCGGTGTGATGAAAGCTGGAATTGGTGCCAGAAGAGCAGCTCAGAGTGAGAAAACAAAATATGTAGTTAGGGATGCTAAGAACACAGGATCTATAAACAGAACGTAGTTGTGCCAAGTGGGAGACTCGGACTCGGATCTGTAACAGCATAGCAAGAAATGGTAGAATCAGAAGTAGGAAGCACATGAGACATCAGCAACCCACCTCCCCAGCAACCAACAAACTTGAGTGATCACACATGAGAGGCAAGAAAACAACAACCTCCATCATATCACCGCAAAACTCTTTGGAAATAAATCCCTGGCTCTGCTTTTTAGGTTCCAGGCTTTGTGGGTTGTGCCTCGTTCTCTAAGAAGCCCATTCTGGTAATCTGGGTTCCTGCGCGGCCACCTGGCTTAACCACCGGGCAACTGAGGGTCACCGTCCTGTCCATGCGGTTCCATTCCAGCCAAATCCAGGATACTTTCTGGTAAAGACTGCCCCTATGATATGTGATACAGCCTAGGGGTTCCCATGTTACCTTATGTAGGTGTACCCCTGTCTGGACTGTGGATGCTAGTGGTGTGTACACATACATTTGCGCGCACAACACACACACACACATACACTTCCTTGGCCAAGACTGTATGGACTAAGCTGACATTGCATGTGTAGCAGTTCGAAGACTGTAACGTGGACATGGCACATACAGACACAAATGACTAAACACGTGCCTGCACATCCCTTTCTTTTTCATGTCTTGTTAGAAGAGCCACATACATGCCTGTATTGGGGTTTTATATACATATACATTCTTATTTCTACACTCCTTGTCCATTTCATCAGTTCCACTTACCATATAGAAGCACTTTGTAGTTCTACAATTACAGACTGTAGTCCATCTGTTTCTCTGCATAATTTGTTCGTCCTCTTTACTCTGTTCTCTGATGGTTACGTCCACCACAGCTCAGGTACTATTTGGGTGGTGGATCATTCTCAGGCCTGTAGTGACTCTGTTGTGGTGGTGTGTTAGTGTGTGTGTTGCTGGTAGGATTGGATCAGACAGCAGTGCTGCTGGAGTGCTGTGCACTCTTAGACACATCTACCATATCGCTCTACCTGATGGATGCAAAGTCAGAGACAGTAGCTCATCTGTTGTTGCACAGTTTGTGCTCATCTAATCCTTCATCATTGTTCACAGGATGCCGTCTACAGGATACTTGTGGCTGGACATTTTTGGTTGGTGGACTATTTTTAATCCAACAGTGGTACTCCACTGAGCCACAGAGCCACTCATACCAGCACAACACACACTAACACACCACCAGTACATCAGTGTCACTGCCAGCCTGAGAATTTCTCACCACCTAAATAGTACCTGATCTGTGGGGGTCCTGGCCATTAGAGAACAGAGTAAAGGGGACTAACAAAGTATGTAGAGAAACTGATGGACTACAGACTGTAATTGTAGAATTACAAAGTGCTTCTATATGGTAAGTGGAACTGATTAAATAGACAATGAGTGTAGAAACAAGGTGATGTTCCTAATAAAGCAATTGCATATTGGTGAGTGTACATTAAACAAAAGCTCCCACTGATCAAACATTAAAACAGAGAACAGAGTTAATAAGTTAATATCCTTGATGCTTACCTTTATTTTTAAAATCTGCATTAAATTGGTGTTTCCCAGTTTATTGCTTATTAGGGATGCACCGATATCGAGTTTCTTGGGGCAATACGATAACCGATTTTTAGCACATGGCCAATACTGATAATTTAACCTTTCTGCCTAAAAACATTCACATTATAATCCATATATGAACTGTTGTTAAAAACTGGACCAGTAATTCATTTTAGCAATAAAATAATAATAAGCAATAAAACTGTTAGATCAGGTGTGGCGTAACTGTAAACATAAGTTGCCGTTCACTCAAAGGAAAATGGTTTAATTTTTTTTATAACCTTCCTTCCTACCTGAAAAGGTAAAATTTTAATGTCGGACCGATTCCAATGACTGAAAAAAATCCATATATTGGCAAAATAATATATCGACCACTGATATATCGTGCATCACTATTGCTTATATTGTAAACATTTTGCACAGAGCACCAGGCAAAGGAAATCAGGTTTTAATGACATTTAGCTCATCAATGCTGTACAAATAAGTCAAGTCATATTTATTTATAAAGCGCTTTTTTCAATGGAGCATTGTCTCAAAGAAACTTTACAATTTTAGATGATCTCCTAAGATCTACATCCAATCCCAAATTGAGCAAGCCTAGGGAGACAGTGCCCAGGAAAAACTCCCTAAGCATTATGAGGAAGAAACCTTGGATGACCAAGAAACAAAAAGGGATAGATGATAAATAGATGATAAATCTAAGAATGAAACTAATGTATCTAAACTAATAAGTCTTGGAGAGAGAGTTCAAATAAAATGTAAAATATGCACATCAGCATTAAGTAGTCTGATGCACACTCTAGGATCACTCTAGGATCTCCAGTCTAAGCAGGAAAGTTGTTGAACTGGTGCCGGAACACAGCTCGGAGAGAAAACAGAAAATGTAATTAGTTATTGATTAAGAGTACACTGACTATTAACAATCACTGATGCCATGTGTAGCATGAGACCCTGGCAGCATCAGCTATAGCAGCATAGCTAGAAAGAGGAGAACCGGAAGTTAACACAGCCAAGAGGGATCACATAAGACATCGGCAACCCCACGGGAGGCAGAAGACAGCAACCCAACGTCTCTGATCACCACAAGACTCTTTGACTATGAACCCCCAGCTCTGCTCTTAGTCTAAGGCAAGGATGCACGAGTCAAGATCAAGAGGACCGAAGCCCAGGTTCAGCCAGACCGCCCACCCGACACTTCTGGCCAAAGGACAATGCATGACTCCAGACTTCGGCCCCAGTAACCCATAGTTGAGGGGCCATGTATGAGAAAGCCTTTCCCCATGCTGTGACTTTTTTAATTCTAGGAACTAAAAGAAGTCCTGCATCCTGTGAAAGAAGTAGACGAGCTGTATTGTAAGACTCTAAGAGGTCACTCAGATAATGTGGGGCCAGGCCCATGTAGAGCTTTATAAGTTATAAGAAGTATTTTGTAATCAATGTGGAATTTAAACTGGTAACCAGTGCAGTGATGAGTAGAACAGGAGTTGATATGATCAAATTTTCTAGTTTGAAAAGCACTCAGGTGGGCTCATTCTGAACTAACTGAATTTATTTATAGATTTAACTAGAGCATTCCGTAAGTAAGGCGTTTACAGTGATCCAACCTTAGGGTTTATAAAACGCATGAACCAGTTTCTCCGCATCATTAAAAGAAAGGATATTTCTAAGTTTAGCAATATTACATAATTGAAAGAAAGCAATTCGAGTGATGAATCAAATATGACACCTAAGTTTTTTTACAGACTGAATGGGCAATACTGAACAGCAATCTAGATTTAGGATAAATGTAGCCAACCTGTCTCTCACAGCCTTGGGTCCCACTAATAGCACGTCAGTTTTATCTGAGTTAAGTAAGAGAAAATTAAATGACATCCAATCTTTTTTCTTTACACAACCGCAAATAAGGGCTTGAAATCCAGGTAAGACTTTTCTCCAGCGTTTGAAACTGTTGGTTTATCTGCTGTGTCATAATTACAACAACAGCGTAGGTGCAGACAAAACAACAGCACAATAAAAAACTGTGAGAAACAGTGACCTTACTCTACATTTTGGACAATGCTGCAGTTGGACAGAATGCAGTTTGGAATTCCAGACTCTAAGTATGTAATTACTTGCTGCCTTTAGTGTAGTGTCCTCAGAAGTCTTACATAAGTGAAAACGGTGCATACTTAGATGACCGTCAGTTCCTGAGTGAACAAGCAGACCTGCTTTCCATCTACAAAAACTTGCGTTTTAGCTAAACAGCTAAGAACACTAAGACAGCTGCACTGTGTGGCTGCGGAAGAGTGAGCACTGCTCACAGCGAGTAAGTTAAACCACATCCAAGAACCTCTACTAAGCTTGAAGGATCAGAAAAAACAACCACATCAAACAAGCTCCACAAGCCTACTAGCTGCCCAACTTTAACTAGCTAGCTATAAGGTTAAATGATCCAAAGAAGACCAGCATTGAATGGTGGATTGTGAATAAACTTCATCATAAGGCCCGAACAAAGTTGCCTACAACCGTGACACGTCTTAAGAGCGACAGAAGGTTTGGGTTGTAATTTTCCCTGAATAACTTCAGAAATTGGCAGCTAGAGTGCCAAAGGTCTACAAACCAGCCATTCTTGCATATTGTTTGATTAATGTAAAGTTTGATGATTAATGTAACATTTGTGTGGAATAAAATAAGTTACGACAATGTCAAAGTGTTGACTATGATATTATGACACAGGCATGCATCGCATAATGTCTGTTTGGACAATGTCCATTCACAGATATGTCTGTTTGGTGATAAGGTTATTATCCTTATTATTATTATTAAGGTTGTTAACCTACTTAACGCATATATTACCTTGCATTTACATTTACCTTTTGGTCCATAGTCCAGTACTTTAACCGCTAGACCACCACAGTCCCAGCCATCACCTTGCCAGATACATTAGCTGTTGTAACACAGCAGTTGTAAAGATGCACATAACAGCACATCCTTTGAAAATTGCATTAACCTCATGCAGTGTCAGTGTGAGCAGACTGAATGCTGAGCAATGTTTGGTTGGTGCTGTGCTCTTTATAAGTATCGAGGTGATGATGAGGAGGAGCAGGTCTTACCACACAGGCACACTACGTTTACTCAAGCACTGCATGTGGATTGCCGGACAGCTGCAGGTTTATTTCTATTCAAGAATTTCTTTCTGTTTGTGGCGGAAAGCCGAGGCACAGCTTGGGGAGAAACCGAGTAAAAAGTACTATCTTTGCAACACAACACACCGCAGATATATAGATATATATGGGACTGTGGTGGCTTAGCGGTTAGGGCACTACTGGACTATGAATCAGAGGGTCCAGGGTTCAAATCCCACCTCTGTCAAGCTGCCACTGTTGGGCCGTTGAGCAAGGCCCTTAACCCACAATTGGATTGTAAGACTGTATCAGTTGTAAGTCGCTCTGGATAAGGGCGTCTGCTAAATTACATATATATATACATATATACATAAAGAGAGAGTGTAAGGAGGGCTTTACAGTGAAATGATTTTACCTGTCTTTAATAGTAAACAAACAAAAAATAAAAATGTGGCGGTCAAAGTTGATTTTAATTAACTCAATGTATGGGAAACATTGCAGTATTTTGGCTCTTTAGTGAACAAAAACTTTTGGGGTGATATATTTGGTTATTTAAAAATAATATATTTGTTAATGCTCTAGAAAATTCCCCTAAACATCTATTCATTTTTACCCTCATTACCCTCATGTAAAAATATAAAATCCACTTAATCCTGGACGGGGTCGCGGGAGAGCCGGTTCTTGGCCGGCACCATAGGGCGTGAGGCAGGAACAGCCCTGGAACACACACTTGCACACTAGGGCCACTTTGGCGCAATCATTTAAACTCAGGCATGTCTTTAGACTGTGGGAGGAACCCGGAGCACCCAGAGTAAACCCACATGGACACGGGGAGGACATGCAGACTCCACACACAAAGGACCCAAACAGCTCCATCTGGGATCAAACCCATGAACTTCTCGCTGTGATATGACAGTGCTACCCACCGAGTTTCTGTGCTGCTCTAAAAATCAGTCAGTCTTTATGGATTTTGAAACACCCCATCATTTGTCATCCCTTAATACTAGTCTGGCTGGATATCTTTTAATAAACTACTATTTCACATTGTTAAATTTAAACCACATCCAAGACCTCTGACTAAGCTTGAAGGATCAGAATACAACCACATCAAACAAGCTCCACAAGCCTACTAGCTGCCCAACTTTAACTAGCTAGCTATAAGGTTAAATGATCCAAAGAAGACCAGCATTGAATGGTGGATTGTGAATAAACTTCATCATAAGGCCCGAACAAAGTTGCCTACAACCGAGACACGTCTTAAGAGCGACAGAAGGTTTGGATTGTAATTTTCCCTGAATAACTTCAGAAACTGGCAGCTAGAGTGCCAAAGGTCTACAAACCAGCCATTCTTGCATATTGTTTGAATAATGTAAAGGCTGATGATTAATGTAACATTTGTGTGGAATAAAATAAGTTACGGCAATGTCAAAGTATTGACTATAACATTATGATACAGGCATGCATCGCATCATGTTTGTTTGGACAATGTCCATTCACAGACATGTCTGTTTGGTGATAAGGTTATTATCCTTATTATTATTAAGGTTATTATATAAATTACCTTGCATTTACATTTACCTTTTGGTCCATAGTCCAGTACTTTAACCGCTAGACCACCACAGTCCCAGCCATCACCTTGCCAGATACATTAGCTGTTGTAACACAGCAGTTGTAAAGATGCACATAACAGCACATCCTTTGAATATTGCATTAACCTCATGCAGTGTCAGTGTGAGCAGACTGAATGCTGAGCAATGTTTGGTTGGTGCTGTGCTCTTTATAAGTATCGAGGTGATGATGAGGAGGAGCAGGTCTTACCACACAGGCACACTACGTTTACTCAAGCACTGCATGTGTATTGCCGGACAGCTGCAGGTTTATTTCTATTCAAGAATTTCTTTCTGTTTGTGGCGGAAAGCTGAGGCACAGCTTGGGGAGAAACCGAGTAAAAAGTACTATCTTTGCAACACAACACACCACAGATATATAGATATATATGGGACTGTGGTGGCTTAGCGGTTAGGGCACTACTGGACTATGAATCAGAGGGTCCAGGGTTCAAATACCACCTCTGTCAAGCTGCCACTGTTGGGCCGTTGAGCAAGGCCCTTAATCCACAATTGGATTGTAAGACTGTATCAGTTGTAAGTCGCTCTGGATAAGGGCGTCTGCTAAATTACATAAATGTAAAAAAATAAATAAATAAAATAAAATATATATATATATATATGTACATAGAGAGAGAGTGTAAGGAGGGCTTTACAGTGCAATGATTTTACCTGTCTTTAATAGTAAAAAAACAAACAAACAAAAAATAAAAATGTGGCGGTCAAAGTTGATTTTAATTAACTCAATGTATTTTGGCTCTTTAGTGAACAAAAACTTTTGGGGTGATATATTTGGTTATTTAAAAATAATATGTTTGTTAATGCTCTAGAAAATTCCCCTAAACATCTATTCATTTTTACCCTCATTACCCTCATGTAAAAATATAAAATCCACTTAATCCTGGACGGGGTCGCGGGAGAGCCGGTTCTTGTATGGCAGCATAGGGCGTGAAGCAGGAACAGCCCTGGAACACACACTTGCAAACTAGGGCCACTTTGGCGCGATCATTTAAACTCAGGCATGTCTTTAGACTGTGGGAGGAAACCGGAGCACCCAGAGTAAACCCACATGGACACGGGGAGGACATGCAGACTCCACACACAAAGGATCCAAACAGCTCCATCTGGGATCGAACCCATGACCTTCTCGCTGTGATATGACAGTGCTACCCACCGAGTTTCTGTGCTGCTCTAAAAAATCAGTCAGTCTTTATGGATTTTGAAACACCCCATCATTTGTCATCCCTTAATACTAGTCTGGCTGGATATCTTTTAATAAATTACTATTTCATATTGTTCAAGGTTTCACATTGTTCAAAATCAGAAAAAAAGCTTCTGTAGGCTACAGTGGCAGGTATTTAGTATGACCACCCAATACACTTGTGCATCTGGTAGCTTTATCAGGATGCCAAGTTGACCGTTCCATAGTCTGGAGAGGTTTGATCAGGAATGGTGTTTTTGGAAGGGTAGCAGCCAGGAAAACCACAGTTTCAGAAGAGGAACAGGGTGAAAAGGCCGAGATGTGCTAAAGCTCTCAAAGATTGGAATGAAGATCAGTGTATTCAAGGATTTACAGTTAGAAACGTTGGAGTTCAGCTGTCAACAATAAGTTAGCAATGGTATAATACCATATATAAGACTTTTGCACAGTACTGTATACAGGATGAGCTCCAGTCCAATTCTGCTGCACTGCGTTTAATATACTCTGCTGCAGTCTATTTAATTATACCCTATGTGTTTAATGAGGCAATAACCACTGATCCCCTAATGCGTTTAACAACTGGGTACTCGCATTGTCATGTGGTAAAGCAGACTTTAAATCTATAAATTACTTAAGCATCAGTTTGATCTTGCAATCATTTATTTGTCTTCACTAACTGTTTCTAGTGGAAAGAGGCTAATGGTATGTTGTTTGTGTAATGGATACAGTGTTAGTTTTTATGCATCTCTATTTTTATGACCCTCACTGACACTTTAACACTTTCATTCCCATGATATAACTAATGTTACAGCAGTCCTCACAACAAAATGTCTTCCCGCAGGTGCTGAGGTGAACCGATATTATGTTGCCATTTTAAGGGAGATTTTTCTCATTTCAGGTTTGTCTCTCTAAAATGGCTAATGGAGATATTTCTGAAGAGGTCGTATAGAGTGTAAGATCATTCTGCTAAATGCTGTAAATGTTCTCAAATGTTCTCAAATAATTCACTGTCATAGGGTGTCCAATTTAAAAATGTAAAAAGCAGGAGTTTCAAAATTCAAGGACTGTATTATCAAAAGATACTGAGATAACTGCTCTCAAAGTCATACAAGGCCACAAGAACAAATAATTATCACCGTCATGTAAGCAGTACTTAAGGCATTTATCTTTAAGACTGGAGAAAGTCAACTTCTCCTTTTCCTTCATGTCTTTAAAAAAATACACATTTTTATTGATAAGTGAGAAGTGAGTGAGAAGAAAAAGGCTTTTTCAAACAGTCTTTGTCCTCGTTCTGTATACACATATTATTAATATTGCATACATTAATATTAATTTTGCATTATTAATATTTATATATAGAGGCAGTGTATAAGGGCCTTGTTCAGACTCCCAGCATTAACTTTTTGAAATCAGAATTTAACCTTCAATCTTTTTATCAGTAGTCCAGAATCCTAACCACTGAGCCACCCCATTCCATAATGTACCAACACATCAAAATTGGAAACTCAAACCCATAAAAATGTTATATATACCGATTAACTCTAAATTTCATACCTTTTGACATAACAGTGCAAACAATTAAAAACTGCAACCATCTAACATAGTGGAAGGATAAGTGCAAGTTTGGAGAATTAGTGAATTCCCGCTACAAAACTTTTCAATAGTAAGAAATGAACAGCAATATCATAGACTGATGGAAGATCAAGATAAAAAATGCTTGGCAAATATATAAGATGCTGGTGATCTCAGAATAATAGACTGGCTATTTAATGTATTTGGGATTACTTGGATAGTGGAAAGCAGAGAATCTTTTAAGATGCATGGCAAAGTCTCCCTGAAAACTGTAAACAAGTCTCCTGAAAAGTATGGGAGCTGTAATAAAGACAAAGGGTGGACACACTAAATATTACAAAAGTTGATATTATATTTAGTTGAAGATGCTTCTGTGTAATTTTCTGTTAAACATATGTTTTATGCATTTTTTCCTGACACTGAAAAATGAATAGCCAGAACGTAATGGCTGTTTTGACTGGAAGTTAAATTAATGAAAGGGTGGTCTCTGACATTTGCACGGCGCTGTATGGTACTATATGGTTGTGACATAGTGATGTGCGGTGCCGGGAAGAGCACACAAGGCACAGCAGTGTTACTGTGTTCATAGATTGCCACGGTGTACAATTACTAGAAATGTTATTAGAGACACCTTACTTGTTGGTACACGTAGTAGGAGTACAGTTTTGATTGAGTTCAAGTCAGGGCTCTGGCTGAGGCCACTCAAGGACATTTACAGAGTTGACCCTAAGTTACTCCTGTGTTGTCTTGGTTGTGTGCTTTGGGTCATTGTCTTGTTAGAAGGTGAACTGAGTCTGAGGTCCTGAGCCCTCTGGATCAGGTTTTCATTAAGAATATCTCTGTACTTTGTTCTTTTCAGCTGTCCCTCAATCCTGACCAGTCTCTCTTTCCCAGCTGCTGAAAAACACCCTCATAACATGATGCTGCCACCACCATGCTTCACTGTAGGGACTGTATTGGAAAGGTGATGAGCAGTGTGTGGTTTCCTTCAGACATGACGCTTAGAATTGAGGCCAGAAAGTTGAGCAGAGAATCTTGTTTCTCATGGTCTGAGAGTCTTTTAGGTGCTTTTCATGTGTTTTTTTACTCTTTTACTGAGGAGAGGCTTCTGTCTGGCCACTCGGCCATAAAACCCACATTGGTGCAGTGCTGCAGTGATGGTTGACCTTCTGGATGGTCTCCTCTCTTACCAAGGCCCTTCTCCCCAGATTACTGGTGGGGCGGCCAGTTCTAGGAAGATTTCTGATTGTTCCAAACTCCTTTCATTTAACAATTATGGTGACCACTGTGCGCTTGGGAACTTTCAGTGCAGAAAATTTATTTTGTAGCCTTCTCCAGACCTGTGCCTCCACACAAACCTGTCTCTGAGCTCTATAGGTGTTTTTTTATTTACCAAAGGTGGATCCAATTAAGGTGTAGAAACATCTCAAAGATGATCAATGGAAATGGAAGGAACCTACAGCTAAATTTCAAGTGTCATAGCAAAGGGTCTGAATACGTATGTCCATGTGAAATCATAGCTTGTACCTTTCAATAACATTGCAAAGATTTCTAAAATTTTGTTTTCACTCTCTCATTATGGGGTATTGAGTGCAGATTGATGGGGAAAACTTAATTTCTTTGCACAAGGCCTCAACATAACAAAATGTGAAAAAGCGAAAGGGTCTGAAGACTTTCCGAATGCATTTTATGTAGAGAAACAGGTGGACTACAGTTTGTAATTGTAGAACTACAAAGTGCTTCTAAGTGGAACTGACAAAATGGATAATGAATGTAGAAATATAAAGTTGTACCCTGCTATGAACCTTTTAGAATGTTTTATATTTCTGAATAAATATGACCTAAAACAACGTCTGATTTTCACACACATCCGAATGGTAGTTGGGGGGGAAAAGGCAATTTAAATTGACTTATTGAGGAAAATGATCCAGTATTGCTTATCTGTGAGTTGCAAAAATATTTGAACCTCTAGGATTACCAGTTAATTTGAGGGTAAAACCGGAGGCAGGTGTTTTTAATTAGTGGGATGACAAATGGTGGGCGGCCTGTTGTATCACAACACATCTGTGGAAGTCATATCGTGGCATGAACAAAGCACATTTCTGACGATTATATAAAAAGAGCTTTTAATGCACATCAGGCTTAAAAAGGTTACATCATTTCTAACGAGTTTGGACTCCAATCCACAGACAGACTGGGTACAAATGGGAGAGAGAGAGTGAGAGATTTTATGACTTTCACAAGTACCAAATTGGTATGGTCAGAAGGCTAGTTGGGTGCTCCCAATCAGCACTGTTGAGTAAATGTAGAGCGACAAACCACAAACTGGTGACAAAGCGATGCATATCCAAGTCTTCTCAATGCAGTGGCAACGAAGGCTCTCTGGTCTGGTCTGCACTGACAGAAGTGCTTTGTGGTAGGAATTTAATTATGGTTATGGCCTCACAACATACAATGCATCACACCCTGCAGGATATGGGACTCTGCAGCCGCAGACAAGCTAACCCCTGTCCACCGTGGAACACCCGTAGAGGATACATTGTTAGGAAGGTGTATATGTAGCATGCACACTGCCTGCTAAATGTTGATACATTGGTTTACAATTTTCTGAGGATATTTTCATCCAGTAATATTTTGAATATTGGATGTGATTGGCACAGAATTATGGAGAACAAAAGCTGTAACTTCACTCTCTACAGTTCAAAGAAGCTTGATCAGGAATGGAAGGTTTTTTGGAAGGGTAGTAGCCAAGAAACTACTTTTTCAGAAGGGGAACAGGGTGAAAGATGTACTAAAGCTTACAAAGATTGGAATGAAGATCAGTGGAAAAAAGTATAATGTAATGACAAATCCAGGTTTGAAATTAGTGGATCCAATAAACGACAATATGTTATATTTGGTCATTATACCATTGCTAAAACAAGAAATCTAATGATGGCCTAAGACGTTTGCACAGTTCTGTAATTTAATGGAAAAGGAAGAAAATAATGTGGTAGTGTACGTTTGACACTTTATCCCAATGTGAAAGTGGTGATGTTGTATCAGCGCAGCTCTATGTACAGGGTTGGTGGACCTAATAAATGGTCACGTCATTGTATATTTGCTGATTATATGGCCCATGCTATTTCAAGTATTAAAAAGTTTCAAGAAATAAACAGTTGTTTTAATGACAGACTGCACCTTTCTCCAGCATTTTACCTTTTCATTAAAACTAACACACTTGACATGACCTGGTGTGTAATTTGGACAGAATAAGAGTCTTATGTGTTCCTTATGTAAGTGGCAATGAAACAGCTCCTCTCTGTTTCAGCTGTATAATCACCTAATCTCTAACTGACTCCACCTTACAGACACACACTCTCTTTCTTTCCCTTTACTTCGTATAAGCCATCGTGTATGCTGGCCAAGGGAAATGAAATGTTTAGTTCCTCTCCCTCAGAGCCAAGGTGTGTGCATTTTTTTGTTGAAGTGGGAGGTGGTGGGCCCTACTCCTTAAGTGTTGTCAGTTCTTCCTTGATGTGAGAAAGTGCTGAAAGCCCATGTGTTTTTGTGAGTATTTTGTGTGTGTCTGTGTGAGTATTTGAGTGTGAAAGACAGAGAAAGTCAAACTGAGGTCTATGAGAGTGAAATGGAGTGCTGTAAAGGTGTGTATATCTCCAATTATTGTGTCTGTTAACTCACAAACACAAAAGTTTATGGACACTAAAAACATTTATTCCGAAACATGGATATTAGTATAGATTCTATTGAGTATAGATTAATTGCTGCTACAGTAAATGTGGCCTTTGGTCTTTTAAAAGAGCTTTCCTATAGATTTTGGAATATGACTGTGAGGTCGCCTTCTGATGTTAGACGATAAGCTCTGACTCACTTTTGGCATTTCAGTGAATTTTCAAGGTGTCTGATGGGAGTTGAGCTCAAAAGTTCTGTGCAAGCCAGCAAATTAAAGTTGGCAAACCAATTCTCTATAGACTTTGTTTAAGAGAAGCAGGGCCCAAAGTTGATGTACTGACATGTAGGAAGCGGAAACCCATACATGTGTCATATTGAGAGTTACTGGGTATCAGTCCAACCCATAGTACTACCACTGTTTGTCTATGTAGAATCCAGAAATGTATGTTATGAATGTGTTACAAGTGCTGAAATAGCAAAGCTCAATAATTAGAAGGTACCCTACGATGGATTGGCGCCATGTCTAGGGTTGTTCCTGCGTTGCGCCCTATGCCGTCGGCTAGACACCGGTTCTGACGCGACCCTGCCCAGGATTAAGCAGATAAGACAATGAATAAATGAATGAGTAAATACAACCCCAAATCACAAAAAGTTGGGATAGTATGGAAAATGCATAGAAAAAACATTGACCTTTTTTCATTGCAGACAGTATGAAGATATTTCATGTTTTGTCTGGTCAGCTTCAATTCATTTGTTAATAAACATTCGTTCCTGCACTTCAGGCCTGCAACACATTCCAAAAAATGTTGGGACAGTAAAGCATTTACCATATGTTGGCATTCCTTTTCACCACACTTAAAAGATGTTTTGGCACCGAGGATACCAAGTGATTTAGTGATTCAGGTGTTATTTTGTTTCATTCGTCCCGCAAACACATCTTAAGATGTGCAACAGTACAGGGTTGTTGTCGTGTCATTTTTTGTTTCAAAATTCTCCATACATTCTCTATTGGGTACAGGTCAGGATTGCAGGCAGGCCATTCAAGTACCTGCATCCTCTTCTTTCACAGCCATGCCTTTGTAATGTGCGCAACATGTGGTTTTCCATTGTCTTGTTGAAAAATGCATGGACGTCCTTGGAAAAGATGACATCTCGAGTCCAAGATCTCAATGTACAGCTGGTGCTTGAAAGTTTGTGCACCCTTTAGAATTTTCTATATTTCTGCATAAATATGACCTAAAACAACATCATATTTTCACACAAGTCCTAAAAGTAGATAAAGAGAACCCAGTTAAACAAATGAGACAAAAATATTATACTGGGTCATTTATTTATTGAGGAAAATGATCCAATATTACATATTAGTGAGTGGCAAAAGTATGTGAACTTCTAGGATTAGCAGCTAATTTGAAGGTGAAATTAGAGTCAGGTGTTTTCAATCAATGCGCTGACAATCAGGTGTGAGTGGGCACCCTGTTTTATTTAAAGAACAGGGATCTATCAAAGTCTGCTTTTCACAACACACTTGTGGAAGTATATGATAGCACGAACAAGAGATTTCTGAGGACCTCAGAAAAAGAGTTGTTGATGCTCATCAGGCTGGAAAAGGTTACAAAAGGTAAAGAGTTTGGACTCCACCAATCCACAGTCAGATAGATTTTGTACAAATGGAAGAAATTCAAGACCATTGTAAGAGCAAGATGTGTAATAGTTGCTGAGGTCACAAAGGACCCCAGGGTAACTTCTAAGCAATTGAAGGCCTCTCTCACATTGGCTAATGTTAATGTTCATGAGTCCACCATCAGAAGAACACTGAACAACAATGGTGTGCATGGCAGGGTTGCAAGGAGAAAGCCACTGCCCTCCAAAAAGAAAATTGCTGCTCGTCTGCAGTTTGCTAAAGACCACGTGGACAAGCCAGAAGGCTATTGGAAGAATGTTTTGTGGACAGATGAGACCAAAATAGAACTTTTCGGTTTAAAAGAAAAGCGTTATGTTTGGAGAAAGGAAAACACTGCATTCCAGCATAAGAACCTTATCCCATCTGTGAAACATGGTGGTGGTAGTGTCATGGTTTGGGTCTGTTTTGCTGCATCTGAGCCATGATGGCTCGCCATGATTGATTGGAACAATGAATTCTGAATAATATCAGAGAATTCTAAAGGAAAATGTCAGGGCATCTGTCCATGAACTGAATCTCAAGAGAAGGTGGGTCATGCAGCAAGACAACGACCCTAAGCACACAAGCCGTTCTACCCAAGAATGGTTTAAAGAATAATAAAGTTAATGTTTTGGAATGGCCAAGTCAAAGTCCTGATCTAATCCAATCAAAATGTTTTGGAAGGACCTGAAGTGAGCCAGCTAATGTGAGGAAACGGCCAGCCGACCCCACCAACATCCCAGAGCTGAAGCTGTTCTGTACGGAGAAGAATGGGCTACCAAACGCCGGCCACCTACAAGTTCGGTGCATTGGGCACATTAGACTGATCAACAATGTTCATTTTTAAACGTTTAGCTGGCTGATGGAGCCCGCGCCAGGGGTGTTCTTTTTGCTGTGTCTCTATTCGACCTGCGTGCGGGGGGGTCACACCACCGATACTGAAAGCAAAGGTTCATATACTTTTTGCCACTTAGTAATATGTAGTATTAGATCATTTTTCTCAATAAATGATCAAGTATGATTTTTTGTCTCATTTGTTTTTTTTACCTGGGTTCTTTTTATCTATCCTAGGCTGTGTCAAAATCTGATGATGTTTTTGATCATATTTATGCAGAAATATAGAAAACTCTAAAGGGTTCACAAACTTTCAAGCACTGCTGTATTTTTCTGCATTAAGGCTGCCATCACAGATGTGTAAATTACCTTTGCCAAGGGCACAGACCCAACCCCATATCAAAACAGAGCCTGACTTTTGGGCTTGTTCATGATAACAGTCTGGGATGGTCCTTTTTGTCTTTGGGCCGGGGCACACGGCGTTCATTTCTTTCAACAGAGATCTGGATTACTGATTCATCTGACCACATTTGCACTGTTTGATGGTCCATCCCAGATCTCTCCAAACCCAGAGAAGTCGACACCGCTTTTGGACATGGTTAACATGAGGCTTCTTTTTTGCTCAGTAAAGTTTTCAGTGGCATTTGTGAATGTAACTCTGTATTGTCATGCTTGATAAAGTAATCCCATGCTCATGTTGTTATATCAGCTACTGATGAATGGAGGTTCTTGATTCAGTGCCGTCAGGGAACGGAGATCACGGGCGTTCAGCTTTATCTTGCGCCCTTGGCCTTTATGCACTGAAATTAGTCCTGAAGCCTTGAATTGTTCAATGGTAGTATGTACTGCGGAGGGACAAATATGCAAAGGTCTTCCAATCTTTCTTTTAGGTACATTGTTTTTAAATATTTCAATAATTTTCTCACGCATTTGTTGACAAACTGGAGATCCTCTGGCCGTCTTTGCCCATCAAAGATTCTGTTCTTCCTAGATGCTGCTTTTGTAGCAAATCATGATTCCATTCGCCTGTTGGCATCACCTTTTTGAAATCACATCATTATTTAGTTATGTTTAATTCATTACTAGCTCTAAATTGACCTTGTTCCAATTTTTTTTGGAATGTGTTGCAGGCCTGAAATGCAGGAATGGATGTTTATTAACGAATGAAATGAAGCTGACCAGACAAAACAGGAAATATCTCAGGTTCATACTGTCTGCAATAAAACAGAAGTCAAAGTAAATGTACAAAACACTATGTATGTGTTTTTATGTGCATTTTCCATACCGTCCCAGCTTTTTTCTGTTTTGGGGTTGTAAAAGGGATGTTCATAAACTTTTGTCTGTATACTTTATAAATTCCTTTTTCAAACACACAAAAGACGCTAAAGCTTTAATTCCTAGTATGTGGCAAGCTATCTTTGCATTCTGTTTCACTAGACATTGTTGTGGTTTGTATAATATACCAGTACGACACACACACAAACTCTATTTAGCATTATAGCCTTTTACATAGCTTAATGTGGCTACTTCACCAACAAACACACAAATACACACTCACATAAACAGTTGGAGTACAGTGGCTTCAGCCTAAAAGCATGTATACTGAGGCATAAAGTCTGTGTGGGGCCATTGAATGAAAACGCTTGCTTGTATTTCTGTGAGTGTCAGTCATGTTTCCAGGGAGTCACCTGGAATTCAACATCATAAGCCGTCCCTCAGGTGACCCAGTTGGGTTTCATCAATCCCCGGTTTGTCACTGTAGCCTCACCTCCCTATGCCTCATCTGTTTTGATCCCAACCACATATAGGTAGACGCCCTCCTGACCATTTGGGTGGCCGCACACCTACAAGTTGCCACTATGTTGTAAGCCTCTCTTCGTTTCATGGGCTTTCACCACACAGTTTCACCAATTGATGCAAAGCTCCAAGAGATTACTTGCTTGGTGGTTTCTGAAAGCAGCAATAGGTTTCCGCTCAGCAGTGTTAATGCTGCACTGAAATCCATTCTTGGGCTACTAGGTGGCAGGAACCAGTGTTCTGGTTTGCATTGGGATCCAGCGCTCTATCTAATGAGCAACTCTGGTCTGACCCCCACCTCTAGCTGTCGTTGTAATGGTCGGTGAGAAGTCACTCCCTTGTACCTGTGACAAATGTGAGTTATTATACTAGCAGCTAGCTTGGCTGCTGACTTGGCAAGTGTAAACAATGGTTTGGCCCCAAACTGTACACTGAATTACATATTAATGACACCATTATTTTCACCACAATTTCACCCACAATTTAAAGAAGTAATGTGCTGTTTGGTACACAGACATAATTGTGGTTATCTGGGTAACATTCCCATCACTTTTTAAAAACTACTCTGCCAAATGCCAAAACCCATATATTAACTGTCCTATACATATATCGACACCTTTCTAGTAGAACTGCATTATTGGAACTAGGGAAATAGTTTCAGATCAGCTGATTGTGGCACAATACTACAACCCCAAATTAGAAAAGGTTGGGGCAGTTTGGAAAATGCAAAAAAAAAAAAAAACCCACACTGGGCTTCATGAATGAATGCATGAAACCTTCATAAAAAAGACGAGTAAATTACATGTAAATGGACATTTCTGAGAACTCTCCACCAGATTCACGAACGCCACGTGAATAACAAATAACCACTGTATAATAAAGGCTTTGGACTGAGGAACACAGCAAAACTTCTCCAAAATGTCTCAGAAAAAGCAAAGAAAAAAACGATTCTGATGCAGAAATCAATGTTTTATTGAACAAAGTGAATTCAAATCAACATTTATTTTCCATAGTGGTGTATCAGGTAATGAAGAAAGCAGCTTGACACCAAATTATATGTAGGGTATATGAATAAATCTACAATCTCCTAGTTAGTGCTTGATTATTTGATTTATACAGTTTGAGCCGGATCCTGCCGAAGCACGATTTGGTACCTCTCATATTTGGAGTGCATTCCAGTGTTCTTATTTGTCTGGATTAAGCACCTCTGCTTTTTTCTATATAAAATAAAATGAAAACAGACAATATTAATAAATTTTTTTAAATAAAATGGTACTTGTGTGTAACCCCCTTTCCAAAAACCCAAACGGGTCATTTTCTTTGATCACTAGTCACATGCGCGCTCACTCTTCAGGAGAGCTCGCGGACAGCGAGGTGTGGAAATGGCAAAAAAAGACAATGTAAGTCTTTTTCAGTGATATAGATGTTATACTTTCATGGGACCTTTTCACTAAATGCACACTTAAAGGATCATGGCACGCTCGGTGTTCCCTTACCTCATATATTACAAATTAAGCACTGCTTCTAGCATTTGTGTTTTCATACCGATGAACTTATGATCTCTTATAACGCCACTCTCCAAATGTCTGCCAGCCGAGCTGCATGCGTACGAGGCTTCCACCTCGCCACAGCGCTCAGAAGAGAACATCCCACATCTGCCAAGCTGCCACTGTTGGGTCCTTGAGCAAGACCCTTAACCCACAATTGCTTGGATTGTAAGATTGTACCAACTGTAAGTCACTCTGGATAAGAGCGTCTGCTAAATGCTGTAAATAATAATAAATAAATAATTTTTTATAAAAGACCAATTGCACATTGACTGAATAGTTGTCTTATTTATATATGCAAATGCATCATCAGATCATTGTGCCTTGATGCAGAGGTGTAGGTTTCATTTAAACTTTAAACTGCTCACACCCAACCTAACGCATCATATGAGTAGTGTTTTATGTTAAGTAAATCATAGGATATGCTGCACAAGGGAAGTAAAAATGGTATTTAATATGCCAAAGATCGTACCTTGAAGATGAATATATATTTACTATGAATAGCTATATTTAACATTTAAATTATATTCATGCCAGTAGTGTATTAGTGCATTATAAGCTGAGCTTATTGAAAGTTTCTCTGAATAACAGGCTGTATTATTAAACAGGGTGCTTGTTATGTGTAATTTCGTTGACTTTTTTAAGTATTATAGAATTGTAATATTAATAATTCTTATTACTTTGTCAGTACTTTAATTCAGGTGCAGTCATGTCTAATGACACTTTTGGCGTCTTTCGGATATTACGAACTGTTTCACTTCATTTCATTTGTTAACTAAGAGTCATTCCTGTATTTCAGTTGGGACGGTAAAGCATTTACCACTTTGTAATGTTTCCATTTTTTCTCACCACACTTGAGACGTTTTGGTACAGAGGATACCAAGCGATGAAGTGGTTCGGGTGTTATTTTGTCTCATTCTTCTTGCGAACACGTCTTATGTTCAACAGCAAGGTGTTGTCGTTGTCACATTTTTGTTTCAAAGTTCTCCACACATTTTCTGTTGGGACAGGTCAGGACTGCAGGCACTCCAGTCCAGTACTCGTACCCCCTTCTTCCACAGCCATGCCCTTGTAATGTGTGTAGTTTGTGGTTTCAAATTGTCTTGTTGAAAATGAACGCATTAATCCTGCAATAACAAATGTGTAAATGACCTTTGATAGGGGCACTGACCCAACCCCTTACCATGACAGAGCCTGACTTTTGTACTTGTTGCTGATAAGTCTGGCTGGTTCTTTTAGGTTTGGAGCATACATCATCCATTTTTTTCCAAAATATCTGGAAAACTGATTCATCTGACCACAATACAAGTTTTCATTGTGTGATGGTCCATCCCAAATGACTCTGAGCCCAGATAAATTGATGCCACTCCTGGACATGGTTGACATGAGGCTTGTTTTTGCACAGTAATGGTTTGAGTGGTATTTGTGAATGTAACTTTGTAATGAAGTGCTTGACAAAGGTTTACCAAAATAATCCCTTGCCCATGTGGTTCTATCAGCTATTGATGAATGATGGTCTTTGATGCAGTCTGAGGGGTTGGAGTTCATGAGCATTCAGCTTGTGCCCTTTTATACACTGAAATTCCTCCAGATTCTTTTAATTGTTTAATGATATTATGCACTGTAGAGGGAGAAATATGCAAATCTTTTCCAACCTTTCTTTGATGAAAATTGGTTTTAACCATTTCAGTGCATTTGTTGACAAAGTGAAGATTCTCTGCCCATTTTTGCTCTTATGTCTATACTACTGTTTGAAATCACATCATTATTTAGTTTTTTAACCTCATTACTAGCCTAAATTGACCTCATCAAAACTTTTGGAATGTGTTGCAGGCCTGAAATGCAGTATTGGAAAGTTAAGTTTGTTGAAATGTTGACCAGACAAAACATGAATTGCCTTGGGTTCATACTGTCTGCAATGAAGTAAAAGTAAAAGTAAATGTAAGATGCACTGTTTTTTTTATTTTTTTGCTTATTCCAAACTTTTTTTCTGATTTGGGCTTGTAATTTCAGTGCTTATACATTTTATACTTGCAATTTAAGGCGCTGCATGGTGGCTTAACCAGTTAGAGCGGTGATCGCACAGTACCAGGGATCTCCAGTTTGATCCAGCCTCGGAATCCTCCTGTGTGGATTTTGCATGTCCATCCTAGTTTCTGCATATGTTTATTCTGGGTCCTCCAGTTTCCTCCCACATTGCAAAGACATGTGTTCGGATAATTGGTCGCTCTAAATTGCTCCCTGTGTGTGTCTGACTAGTATCGCAATAACCTTGCTTTTGTCAAGAACATGATGTGTTGTTCAATAAACAAACAAGCAAACTTTCAGCTTAAGTGTAGACCAAGTATAATTCAGTGCAGTAACTTGTCAAACGGCCAATAAACAGTAGGGCAAAAAAGTATTTAGTCAGCCACTGATTGTGCAAGTTCTCCTACTTAGAAAGTTGAGAGAGGTCTGTAATTTTCATCATAGGTACACTTCAACTATGAGAGACAAAGTGAGAAAAACAAAATCCAGGAAATCACATTGTAGGATTTTTAAAGAATTTAATTGTAAATTATGGTGGAAAATATTGAAGAAAGTATTTGGTCAATAACAAAAGTTCAACTCAATACTCTGTAACATAACCTTTGTTGGCAATGACAGAGGTCAATCATTTCCTGTAAGTCTTCATCAGGTTTGCACACACTGTAGCTGGTATGTTGGCCCATTCCTCCATGCAGATCTCCTCTAGGGCAGTGATGTTTTGGGGCAACACGAACTTTCAACTCCCTCTACGAATTTTCTATGGGATTGAGGTCTGGAGACTGGCTAGGCCACTCCAGGACCTTGAAATGCTTTTTACGGAGCCACTCCTCTGTTGTCCGAGCGGTGTGTTTGGGATCATTGTCATACTGGAAGACCCAGTCATGTTCCATCTTCAATGCTCTCACTGATGGAAGGAGGTCTTGGCTTAAAATCTCACGATACATGGCCTCGTTCATTCTTCCCTCAACACAGATCAGTCGTCCTGTCCCCTCTGCAGAAAAGCAGCCTCAAAGCATGACGTTTCTACCCCCATGCTTCACAGTAGGTATGGTGTTCTTTGGAACTCAGCATTCTTCTTCCTCCAAACACGATGAGTTGAGGTTTTACCAAAAAGTTCTATTTTGCTTTCATCTGACCACATAATATTCTCCCAATCTTCTTCTGGATCATCCATATGCTCTCTTGTAATCTTCAGACGGGCCTGGACATGTACTGGCTTAAGCAGGGGGCACTGCAGGATCCGAGTCCCTCTCTGAATAGTGTGTTACTGATGGTAGCCTTTGTTACTTTGGTCCCAGCTCTCTGCAGGTCATTCATCAGGTCCCTCCGTGTAGTTCTGGGATTTTTGTTCATCGTTCTCATGATCATTTTGAACCCACGGAATGAGATCTTGCGTGGGGCCCCAGATCGAGGGAGATTATCAATGGTCTTGTATGTCTTCCATTGTCTTACAATTGCTCCCACAGTTGATTTATTCACACCAACCAGCATGGGCTGTGGACAGGTGTCTTTTATACAGATAACGAGGTCAAACAGGTGCCATTAAAACAGATAACGAGTGGAGGACAGAAGAGATTCTTAAAGAAGGTCTGTGAGAGCCAGACATCTTGCTTGTTTGTGTGTGACCAAATACTTATTTTCCACCATGATTTACAATTAAATTCTTTAAAAATCCTACAATGTGATTTCCTTTATATTTTTTCTCATTTTGTCTCTCATAGTTGAAGTGTACCTATGATGAAAATTACAAACCTATCTTATCTTTCTAAGTAGGAGAACTTGCACAATCAGTAGCTGACTAAATACTTTTTTGCCCTACTGTATCTACAAGCACTACTGGTTATTTATAAAAAATAATTTTATGAATTCATAAATGAAGAATTCAATACTATTAAATTACAAGTACCTAAATTAATAATACATTGAATAACTGATTTATAATGAACAGCAGAGTTTTAGTGGGCTCAAACCTGCATTTGAACACCGAAAAGCACCGAATCAGTGGCAATACAAAAGCAAGCATCGGTCAGTAAGGCTCTAAAGGGCACTTCACTTCAAACTCAGGGTTTCTGCCATCTTAAAAGATACCTTTTCCCATTGGAATGTTTTTGCCCTCTTTATTCCAGTGTGCCCTTGATTCTGTGGAAAACACAGGTCCTTAAGTCTGATTTAAGAAGAGGTTAGGAGAACCACCCAAAATATACAGTATGTGTTTATCAGTGCCCGGCTACGTCTGTGATAAAATAGTTTAACTTCTTACTAGATGAAGGAACACCGCTGCCACCTTGTTATTGGGAAATGTGGTTAAATGCATTGTATTTAAATGTTCAACACGGCGACTCTAGGCAGCCTCTCCCTAAACACACGCAAATCACATATTACAGTATGTGCTAAATAATATGTCCGAATGGTAATGACACCATTGGTGGTGTATACATTTTCTTACTGTTTATTATTGTATTAAGCACCATATAGAGGCTTTAAATTATCTCATCACAGCTGCAAGTCAATGCTAAACACCTATCTGACCATCTGAAGGCTTGAGACAAGTCACCTACCTAGACGTACACCTAAAGTGTCTCTGTATATCGAGCTAAATAATGCAGATATGCATGTTTTTACATTATTCTATGAAATGTTTCATTTATCTGTTAGTATTTACTTACTTTCTGTTTTTTGAATTATTACTACAGACTTATTTGACTAGATAAATTAGTTTTATTCTAACATTTATCGTCTAAGCCACCCAAGGAGGGTAGATCCCTCTGAGTCTTGGTCCTCCCAAGGTTTCTTACTTATAACTGTTTTTCTGGTCACTCGCGCCCTAGGCTTGGTCAGTGTGGGATTAGGCTCATAATTTAGAAGGTAATCTAAAATTGTGAAGCTGCTTTCAGACAATGCTCCATTGTAAAATGCGCCATATAAATAAATTTGACTTGACCGGCTTGGTTTTAATTCTTCTCACTGTCCATTATCAGTTCCACTTACCATATATCTGCACTTTGTAGTTCTACAATTACCCTGTAGTCCATATTTTTCTCTGTGTATTTTTAGTCCTCTTTACTCTGTTCTCTAATGATCACAGAACCAGCACAGATCAGGTACTATTTGGGTGGTAGATCATTCTCAGCACTGCAGTGACCCTGATGTGTTGGTGGTGTTGTGTTAGAGTGTGTATTGCTGGTATGAGTGGATCAGACACAGCAGTGCTGTTGGAGTTTTTAAACACTGTTCACTCAGTTTGAACTCTATTAAACACATCTACCTTATTGCTGCACTTTGTAGATGTAAAGTCAGAGACGGTAGCTCATCTGTTGTTGCACAGTTTGTGTTAGTCATCGTCTCATCTTTCATCAGTGCTCACAGGACGCTGCCTATGGAATGCTGGGGGCTGGACATTTTTGGTTCAGCAGTGACACTGTGATGTTTAAACACTCCAGCAGCACTGTTGTGTGTAATCCAATCCTAGCAAGCAAACACACACTAAGGATGGGCTCACGTTTGGTTTGACTAAAACAAACCCAAGTGTGAACGCTGCCATCCCAACTCTGGTGCACACCAAACACGTGGATTGAGACAGCCTGAATAAGTGGGTCTTGGTCCACTTCTAAATTAACTCTGGTGCGGTTCGATTGATGTGTGAACGCAGCATGGACCAAAAGATGCGTAAACAAACCAAACACAGGGATTGATGTTACAAGAAGTGATTGGGCGGCATTGTGGCTCGGTGGGTAGCATCGCCGCCTGACAGCAAGAAGGTCCTAGGTTCAATCCCAGGGTGGAGCGGCCTGGGTCCTTTCTGTGTGGAGTCTGCATGTCCTCCCCGTGTCCGTGTGGGTTTCCACCGGGTACTCCAGTTTCCTCCCACAGTCCAAAGACATGCATGACTACAATAAATTGGCATTGACTTGAGTTGGATGAGTGACTTGTCTTGAGATAACCTTGTGTATGGATTTAACCTTGTGTGTGACGCTGAACATTTCCACTGATGCTGATGGCGACGTTAAATAAACCAAACAAACAAACAATTTCTTTGCCAAGACAGCACGGTGGTTAGTGCTGTCACCTCACAGCTTCAGAGATCCCTGGTTCGATTCTCAGCCCAGACTCCCCCTGAGTAGACTGTGAATGTTGTTGGGTTTCCACAAGGTATTTCAGTTTCTTCCCACATTGTACAGTGATACCTCGGCTCTCTTCGATAATTCATTCCAGAAGCCTTGTCGAGAACCGAAATGAGTAAACATAAACGTAAACAAGAAGTGATTTGTAATCTAATGACATATGTTCCTTGATATGTTATCAGATGTTATGGTACATAACTGGACGTAATTCTTCACGTTTTTCGTCATATGAGGTATAGTTTCCCTTTAAATGTCAGTACTGCTGCCTCAGCACACGCTCTTTTATGCGCATAAAATTATTATGCACATAAAATTGTTTTATGTGGATCCTTTAATGCGTGTTTATGTGATGTTGTAGGAGCGCTTTATACCAGCACATATTATTAAATCCCATGAGCAAGTTTAGCCCAGCACACTGCATTGTTGAGGAAGTTTGGCAAGATCGGTCGCGGAGCGTCATAAAAGCTGTCCAGTCAGTTTGCGACTTTTGTTTACATATTGTTGGTTCGATGTTAAGAATGTCAGTGTGAATGCTAAGTGAACCAGGATTAAAATGCAACAATATCATTTTCTGTTTTGGTCTGTACCAAGTGAACCTAACTACAAGTATGAGCACACCCTAACACACCACCACCACCACGTCCGTGTTGCTGCAGTGCTGAGAATGATCCACCACACAAATAGTACCTGATCTGTGCTGGTCTTGTGAGGCTCCTGACCGTTAGAGAACAGAGCAAATAGAACTAACAAAGTATGTAGAGAAACCAGATACCGGCTGTGTGTAAGTGCAGAACTACAAAGCAAAGTACTGCTATATGTCAAGTAGTAACTGATGAATATGGGACAGTGAGTGTAGAAACCAGGAAAGTGTACCTAATAAAGTGATCGGTGAGCGTTCTTAGATGTACCGCCAAGCATTCAGCATCACACCATTTAATGAATATCACAAAAACCGCACACAGTATTAAGGCTCTGGCCGAGCGTTCAGGCTTAACAGTCAATGAGGTTTGCCTTGAACTGTGAAATGACTGCGCAAACTTTCACAGATTAAAAATTGCGCATCCCACACACACACAGACAGTGTAAATTTTTATTGCCCTTCGAGGCTTACATGACTTGTGAACTACTTCGCCTGCACACACATACCAGCTTACCTCCTTGGTAATGTTTTCAACACTGCATTGTCATTTACAGTTTGATATTGTAATTAAGTTGTGTTTGTGTAGGCTAGGGTTTTCAACGACACTGTGTTAATTACAGTGTGTGTGGGTCTGTGGGGGGGTGTGACGGAGAATAAGAATAAGTGTTTTTATAGGTCGAACATATTTGCAATATGTGCAATTCCACTGTGCTGGGGTCTGTAATGTACAGTAATTACATCTTAAGAGATTATGAACACTCTCTTATTGATTAATGTCATATTAGGGGCCATTTTTGAATAGGTAAATGATCATGCACCCATCTCTGTGTGTGTGTGTGTGTGTGTGTGTTTTTTTGTGTGTGTGTTTTTCTGTTTTTTTGTGTTTGTTATGAGAGTGAAGGTTAGTGATTATGGCTCTAAATGCAAAACACACACTAAGGTTTAAACCTCCACAAAGGGAAAATGCTTGTGGGCTCCCTCTCTCTCTCTCTCTCTCTCTCTCTCTCTCTCTATCTCTCTCTTCTCTCTCTTCTCTCTCTGCTCTCTATCTCTCTCTCTCTCTCTCGCTCTCTCTCTCTCTCTCTCTCTCTGAGGTGTGTGTTTCATCTCCCGTATGATTGACTCTGCTTTAACTGCTCGCTGTGTGTGAGGATATCTATAGGTTTTACTATGCCTATGATTGGGGTTTGATTGCATAGTACTGTGCATCATAGAACTTACTGATGTTGTGCGCATGTGCGCTGTTTTAAATCTGTTATTTCTAAATAACCCAGCATCATTGCAGGGTGGATCCAACCCACACACTCAAGATCGTCTCTCATTCTCTTGCTCTCTATATATCGGTCTGTCTCTATTTTCTCGTCCTGTTCACCCCTTCTTTCTTTTCTTCTTTTTATAGCCTGCGTTATTGTCCTTTGCTCATCTGTTTTCTGGCTAAAGCTGTAGAGTAGTGCGCATGCTCCCAAAAAAGGGGTAATAGTGCATATTCTGCTTGGTGTCAGTAATTGTTCTCCATAAAATACAACCTACATTTCTTGATATTTCAGCTTATTAACCTTTTTCAATTGAGTATCAAGTGTTTTTTTTCCCCACCAGTCATTCCATTGTTTTCTGAAAGCCCACAGGGCTATGATGGTCTTTGAAATTGAAAAATATTTTATGAAATAGTAGTACCGGAGTTTGGCAGTGCAGTTTGTTTAATGGTTAGAGCTGACGAATCGTATTTGTAAGGCTCCAGAACTGTATGTCAGAGGTGGTGGTGAGTGTGGTAGCTAAATTTTTCTGTCTCCCCATCTCTTCACTTTGTACATATTGGGTCAGAATCAGGTGTTGAAATGTGCAAGTACCAGGGGATAAACCTGAATGGACCGGACTGATGCATGAGTGGGACTGTGGTAGCCTAACGGTTAAGGTACTGGATTATGGACCAGAAAGTCCAGGGTTCAAATCCCACCTCTGTCAAGCTGCCACTGTTGGGTCCTTGAGCAAGGCCCTTAACCCACAATTGCTTGGATTGTAAGATTTTACCAATTGTAAGTCCCTCTGGATAAGGGCGTCTGCTAAATGGTGTAAATGTTAATGTAAATGGAGCAGTTCTGTTTTCTGCTTAGGATGGCTCACTGTGTGCACCAGCCCACTAGGGTAATTCTGTCATTGTGGCCAGTGCTCTGTTCTGTGTAGTTGGCTGCAGGGGAAGTAGCTCCTCTGTAGGGGAAGTGTCTCATGAAGAATTGATGCTAGGTCCTGGACTGGTGTGACAGAAATTGGAGGGCAGCAAAACTGGAGAACATATCAAACAATTCTGCCCACGTCCTCCATTGTGGTAATATCAAGGAGCAATGTGACAGAAGATGTTTTCTGCTCACAATGGCCCCTTCCAATGTGTGTAGGTGTATTATATAGAACTTTTCTGGTACTGTAATAGTATTGGGGGATAATTGAATGCATCTCTCTCCTGCTGTCACTCGGTCTATTCATCTATCCATCTGTTCATCTATTGCTCCATCCATCTACCTATATCAGTTCTGTCTAAACCCCCATAAAATTTAATCCAAAACATGTGCATTAGTATGGAGTGTCCCCCCCCCCCCCCCCCCCTTTGCTGCTGCAACAGCCTCTGTTCTTTTAAAACGACTTTTCACTAGATTTCTGAACATGACTGTGGGGTAGGTTTCTGATGTTAGACAATAAGCCCTGGCCCACCTTTGGCAATCCAGTGTATTTTCAAGCTGTTTGATGGATTTGAGATTAAGGTTCTGTGAAAGCCAGCCAAGGTCTCAATCAAAGTTGGCAAACCAAATGTTGATGAACTGACCTGTTGGAACTGGAAACTCAAAAATAGAGCTCAAAAGTGAGGAGAGACTACAAACTTTTGGCTGTATTGCGTACCTCAACAATTCTACATTTACATTTACATTTACAGCATTTAGCGGACGCCCTTATCCAGAGCGACTTACAGTTGGTACAGTCTTACAATCCAAGCTATTGTGGGTTATGGACCTTGCTCAAGGACCCAACAGTGGCAGCTTGGCAGAGGTGGGATTTGAACCCTGGACCTTCTGGTCCATAGCCCAGTACCTTAACCGCTAGGCTACCACAGTAGTTCTACTTTTTCTTATAGTAGTAACAGCCAAAAAATGACTAGTTTGAATATTCTTTCTAACTATTCTCCTTTTTAAAATTATTGCCAAACTATAAAATCAGTTATTGATGGAGAATGTTTGTTATGAAATAGGCCTACCTCAGTTATATATAACCTATATCAATTATATATAAACAATTCTCCTACTTTTTCGGTTTGAGCTGTTCAGTGTTTTTAAAGTATTTTCTGGGATAGGTTTGTAATCATGGCACATTTAGACAGAATAGAAAAAAATTCAGAGATGGGTGACATAGAGAAAAAAACCTCTATGAAGTTTTACTATCTACACAAAAAGACATTTGAACTTCTATTATGGGCTTTTTTGAACTCAGTGAAAGTGAATTTCTGCCTAAATACCACATCCACAAGCCATGCTGTAATCCTTCAAAGACACCTCTCTTATCTTCAGTGCAAACGGTTGCTTTGAACTTTAATATAGCTGCCTGTTATGGGCCTTGTATGTGCATATGTTGGGCTTCATAATTAGTGGCTACATGCCCGTTGTGGGTATGTATGCTGTACATATGCAAAGAACTGAGTCTATTCCAAGCTTCCCAAAGCACCACAGATCTGGCAAATCATGCTGAACTTCTTATTCATGTTTTACTGATTTGAAATAAGTAAATAAATATCTGAGGTTATGTGATCGGGATGATGTGATTAGGATTCAGATACTGAAATCCTAGTTAAGTTTGCCTTTGGAATATGTAAATTAATGTAGGATATGAGCAATGGCTAGCTGGTCTGCTTATAAGGCATGGCAGGAGGAAATAAACGTGAAATTACATTAATAAAGACGTTGATATATAAAGGACTTTATGATTGTGTGTCAAACTGACATCTATGTGTCCAGACCCATTGTTTTAGCAGTGGTGTAATGCCCATATATTCAGTGGTGCTTAAGTTTTTAAACCCTTTAGAATTTTCTATATTTCTGCATAAATATGACCTAATATGACACCATTAAAGTTTCAAGTAGATAAAGAGAACCCAGTTAAGCAAATGAGACAAAAGTATTATACCTGGTCATTTATTTATTGAGTAAAATGATCCAATATTACATGTTAGTGAGTGGCAAAAGTATGTGAACCTCTAAGGATTAGCAGTTAATTTGAAGGTGAAGTTAGTCATGTGTTTTCAATCAATGGGATCAGGTGTGAGTGGGCAAACTGTTTTATTTAAAGAACAGGGATCTATCAATGTCTGCTCGTTTGTAGAAGTTTACCATGGAATGAACAAAGGAGATTTCTGAGGACGTCAAAGAGTTGTTGATGCTTATCAGGCTGGAAAAGGTTACAAAACCATCTCTAAAGAGTTTGGACTTCACCAATCCAGGGTCAGACAGATTGTGTACAAATGGAGGAAATTCAAGACCATTGTTACCCTCCCCAGGAGTGGTCGACCAACAAAGATCACTCTAAGAGCAAGGCGTGTAATAGTTGGCGAGGTCACAAAGGACTCCAGGGTAACTTCTTAGCAACTGAAAGCCCCTCTCACATTGGCTAATGTTAATGTTCATGAGTCCACCATCAGAAAAACACTGAACAACAATGGTGTGCAAGGAGAAAGCCACTGCTCTCCAAAAAGAACATTGCTGCTCGTCTGCAGTTTGCTAAAGATCACGTGGACAAGCCAGAAGGTTATTGGAAGAATGTTTTGTGGATGTATGAGACCAAAATAGAACTTTTTAGTTTAAAAGAAAAGCGTTATATTTGGAGAAAGGAAAACACTGCATTCCAGCATAAGAGCCTTATCCCATCTGTGAAACATGGTGGTGGTAGTATCATGATTTTGGGCCTGTGTTGCTGCATCTGGGCCAGGATGGCTTGCCATCATTGATGGAATTCTGAATTATATCAATTAATTCTAAAGGAAAATATCAGGACATCTGTCCATGAACTGAATCTCAAGAGAAGGTGGGTCATGCAGCAAGACAACGACCCTAAGCACACAAGTCGTTCTACCAAAGAATGGTTAAAGAAGAATAAAGTTCATGTTTTGGAATGGCCAAGTCAAAGTCCTGACCTTAATACAATTGAAATGTTGTGGAAGGACCTGAAGCGATCAGTTAATGTGTGTTAATGTGTTAATCTGAAGCTGTTCTGTATGGAGGAATGGGCTAAAAATCCTACAAGCTGGTGTGCAGGACTGATCAACAGTTACAGGAAACATTTAGTTGCAGTTATTGCTGCACAGAGGGGGTCACACCAGATACAGTTTAACTGGATTCTCTTTATCTACTTTTAGGACTTGTGTGAAAATCTGATGATGTTTTAGGTCATATTTATGCAGAAATATAGAAAATTCTAAAGGGTTCACAAACTTTCAAGCACCACTGTAACATACTATTGACAGTTCGACCCAAACTTGGATTTGTCACACCATAATTTTCTTTTTCACTGATCTTCATTCCAGTCTTATCTTAGCTTTTTCACCCTGTTCCCCATCCAAAAAAAAATAACCTTCATAAAAAGACTAAAAGATTTGGTATCGTCACTGGTATAACATGAATCCTCAGATTTTGCACAAATTTGTGGAGTCCATTTCAGCTTGAGTGCACACTGTCGTTTTTGCAGAAGTGGCAACATACCAAATACAATAGTAATTTCGGGAAAACAATCTAAATAGAAGCATCTTCATTAGTGATCTCAGACTTTTGGGCCCAATTTGTTTACATATAAAGCAAAATGATTGAATTGCACAGTTACATAACAACAGGTATTTCAGTATGATAAAAACCCTTCATATAATAATGTCTCATTCCTTTCATATTTTGTCAAGCAGTAGGAAAGATAATGTTTAGAGGACTGTGCTGAATTGATACCATTTTTGTCAATAAAAGGTTAGCACAAACAAACAGCTGGAAGCATGTAATGTCATTTACATCAAATTGATTGCCTTACAGTTTAAAGAAAGTAAACATATTGTCTGAAAATAGCCTGGATCCTTTGTGGTTAGATCGGTGATTGAGTTTAGGGTTATTGAATAATATTTAATATTAAGGTAACATTTTACATTAGTTTTTTGGCAGATGGTAAAATTATTCTTGGAAGAGTTTGGGAGGTAGTTTGTTCCTGGCAATGAGTGTTTGCTGTGATTGGCTAAGGGTGTGGTATTGGCAGACTTAGGGGCGGGGCCTGCTTAATGATGGTGTGCATGTGTTTCATCTGGGTTATTTGAAGAGCATGGGATCGTTCGGTTTAGGTGTAATTAGGGCATTGGGGTCAGCAAGAGCATAATCAAAGGAGTCTGGGTGCTGAACGTGTACAGGCACACACACACACATATACATTCAGTGAGCTATAATTTAGTGCAGTGGCAAATACAACCCTGCGACGAACTAAAATACAGAGAGAGGGCTGAGAGTGCATTAACATGTGTGTGAGGGCCCTAAAAGCCAAAGCGAATGTGGTATGGGTGTGTGTGTGTGTGTGTTTGTATTAAGTGTGTAAGGCCCCGGGGACTGGGTGTGTTTCAAGGGAGTATAGACTGCTCTCTCTCTCTCTCTCTCTCTCTCTCTCTCTCTCTCTCTCTCTCTCACACTCAGTCACTCCATCACTCACTCAGTCACACACACGCAGGTTTTTGATCTTGGTGCAGTGGACAGATTCATGACTTGGGGTCTTGTGTATTTGTTAGTCAATTAATTAAATCCAAATCTACTAGTAGGCCTACCACTGTAGTCTTGCCATGTCTGTTAGGCTGCGACTTTGACTATGTCATTAAATTATGGACAAATAGAAGGGAAAAACCATCTTGCCTTCGTATACTGAAGGCGAACAAACAAAACCACTTCACGCATGGACTAAAATCTTTTGATGAAGTCTTTTTGAATCGGAACGGATCCTTTTTTGAGTCTTGGTCCTCCCTAGGTTTCTTCCTACAACACTCGGGGAGTTTTTCCTTGCCTCTGTCGCCCTAGGCTTGCTCAATTTGTTGCTTTGAGACAATGCTCCATTGTAAAAAGCGCTATATAAATAGATCTGACTTGACTTGACTTGACTTGATCAGCTACCCCGGTGTGGGTCATTATATAAATAACGTATGGACTGTACATAGTGCATATAATTATTGGCAACCCTGTTAAAGATGGGTAACTTCACATTTTGGTAGATTAGCTTAATGCCATACTGGGAAATGAATAAACATCCAACATTATTTTTAGTACATTTCAAATGTACAGACAAAAATAACATTCCTCATCAAGAAATAATTGTTTTTTTTAACAAAACCATGTGCGACAATTATTGGCATCCCTAAAAACTGTTAGTAACAGAAGGTAACTGCAATATTTTTCCATTTCTCTTTTACTTTTTCATGTTGATCAGAGTGTCTAGGAACTTTCAAGCAGTAAGCCATGACTTCCTGTTTCACTGGGGTATATATCTGAGGTGACACAGAGGTCAAAGTCTCATCCTTTCACATGGGAAAGATGAGAATGCACAATTCAAGTAAGAGAAAAGTATGTCCTTAAGCTCTTCAGAAGTCAGTGAATGATTATTAAAAAGCTACCTGCCTGAAAATGCCCATATTTACAGTTAGGGCACTAATTCCAACCAACTTGCCTGTATGAGGAGCCCAGTTTTTCCCCAGTGTACAGTTAGGAAGATGGTAAGAAAGGCAAATAAATCCACTGTTGGAGAGTTACAGAAAAATAAACCCATTTGGGGTCTCAAACTACTATCAGACACCACCTCTGTGCCAAAAACATTTTGAAGTCTTGCCAGGAAAAAGGCTTTCCTGTCACCTAGCCACAATTATTTACTGAGTACTACTGGGAATTTCACTGGAACTGTGTTCTATGGTCAGATGAAATGAAAAACGTGCCAACAAACACTCAAGTTGGCTTTTTTTAAAATGCTTACACTGGAAAGAACCCGACAGAGATTCTGTAAAGAGGAATGGTCTCAAATTGCCTGCTCTATATTCTCCAGTCTTATAAGATGTTATAGGAAAAGACTGTACAAAGAATTTCATGCCAATGTGTCAATAATTGTGGGTCATGTGATTTTGTTAAAAATAATTATTTCTTGGTGAAAGATTTTATTTAAAGATTATTTTATTCTACATGGTTTAGCTGCTTCCATCATCAGCTCCAGCCCCATCATACCCAGGCCACTTAATGCCGATGTGCATACTTCACATTTTATTCAAACTATGACTCAATGACTTTAGTTTTGTTGTTAGATTTATCATCTACGCCGCCCAAGGAGGTTGGGTCCCTTTTTGAATCTTGGTCCTCCCAAGGTTTCTTCCTCATAACACTCAGGGAGTTTTTCCTTGCCACTGTCGCCCTAGGCTTGCTCAATTTGGGATTGGACGTAGATATTAGGAGATAATCTAAACTTGTAAAGTTGCTTTGAGACAATGCTCCATTGTAAAAAGCGCTATATAAATAAATCTGACTTGACTGACTTGACTTTGGTGTTTTGTCAGTGCAGAGAAATCAGCAAGCTGATGAACTTTAATATTATGTGAACGTTTGAACATTGCAAAGCCAGATTGAGTCTTGGGTATTTAGCATTAAGGTCTGAGTCATGAGTCAGTAAATTAAGGATTTGAGTACTACTTGAGTGCAAGTTTTTTAACTTTTTTAAACTTTATTTAGCATTTAGCATTCTTGACCATAGCGTTATCTGCCACCATGTTGTTTTGGTGAAGCAGGCTGAGCTGAGTGAGGCCACAGTGCATGATGAGATGCAGTACACAATGAAGATGGCTCCCCCAGCCTACTGGAAAATTTATCCGGAGAAGTACAACATCTGGGTATTTTTAGGGCACTACAGATTTTCATTTTGGTCCCATACTGCATACTACATACTACTTTTAGGCAGAAGTAGTATGCGAGTAGAATGTAGTATGCCATTTCGAATACAGTGTATATAGTTTCCATCTTTGGTACTTCCTTCACTTGTTTCATGTTGTCATGTTTAAATACCATGACATTTACAGTGAAGAAAAATCGTTTTTCAGTATGGTGGTTAACCAAAATGGACAACAGAAAATTAACCGAGCTTACACTTACCTTTCATATTGTAGGCTAGTTATATGAATATGGAAATGTCAAGCATCCACCCTTTCCAGGAGTAAATTTGTCCAGTAGTAAACTTAGTTGATTTGCTCTTAAAATATTAGAGACTGGTTTTATGTCTTGTTTGAAGTATTTTAGAGAGGACCAGCCATCAAGAGACTGGAACTTGCACTTGTTTATATTCTTTATTATATCTATTATATTTATACCGTATCTCTTTAGCTTCTATTTATGGTTGCTGTAGGCCTGCTCATTGGTGTTGGGGATTTAGATGTTTAGAAGTTGCCTTGAGACAATGTTCCTTTATAAAACATGTTATATATTTGACTTGACTTGATGGTTTATCATTTTAATGCCTACATTCATCTTTGTCTGTTCAAACTACATGGCGGCACACTTTTGTTACAGATGTGGCTATTGCACTGTTCTGTGTGTGGTAAAATTGTTGCCAGTGTTGGGCAAGATATACTTTAAAATATATTTGGCTTACTCGACAAACAAACAACCTCTAAACACTGAGTACAGAAATAAATATAGAAAGTTGTCACTCGAGAACAGCGGTACTCAGGCTCAAGTATTTTAGAAGCCAATGACAAAAAATTAGCTTCTTAAAAAGCTACTTTAGTTATATATATATATATATATATATATATATATATACATTAGATCTATATATATATATATGTACTGGTCCTTATCAATTAATAGGGCATATGGTGATAAAGTTAATTCTTTGCCGTTAATGTAATGATAAAAATAAACTTCATTATTTTAGATCATTGCCACACCAACTGAATATTTCAAGTCTTTATGGTTTTGATCCTGCATGATTTTGGCATACAGACTCATGTGAAAAACCCCAAAAACTCACAAAAATTAGCCAGACTACATCCGAACCAATAAAGAAAAGGTTTTTAATACAAAAAAAGTAACCTTTCAGATTATATGTTCATTTATGCAATCAATACTTGGTCGGGGACTCCTTTTGCCAGAAAATGACTGCTTCAAATGCGGCGTGGATGGAGGCAATCAGCTGTGGCACTGTGAGGTGTTTGGAGGCCCAGGCTGACTTCGATTAGCGCCTTAAGCTCACCAGAGGTTGGGTCTTGCACTCTCAAACTTCTCTTTCACAATATCCCACAGATTTCTATGGGTTCAGCGTCAGGGAGAGTTGGCCAGGCAGATTGAGCACAGTAATACATGGTCATGTAAACCATTTACCAGTGGTTGGCACTGTGAGCAGGTGCCAGGTCGTGATGAAAAATGAACTCTTCATCTCCATTAAAAGCTTTCAGCAGATGGGACGCATGAAGTGCTCCAAAGAATCTCCTGTAGCTAGATGCATTGACCTTGCCCTTGATAAAAACACAGTGGGACCAACACCAGCAGCTGACATGGCACCCCCAGACCATTCACTGACTGTGGGTACTTGACACTGGACTTCAGACATTTTGGCATTTCCTTCTCCCCAGTCTTCCTCCAGACTCTGGCACCTTGATTTCCGAATGACATGCAAAATTTGCTTTCATCCGAAAAAAGTACTTTGGACCACTGAGCAACAGTCCAGTGCTGCTTCTCTGTAGCCCAGGTCAGGCGCTTCTGCCGCTGTTTCTGGTTCAAAAGTGGCTTGACCTGGGGAATGCGGCACCTGTAGCCCATTTCCTGCACACGCCTGTGCACGGTGGCTCTGGATGTTTCTACTGCAGACTCAGTCCACTGCTTCCGCAGGTCCCCCAAGGACTGGAATCGACCCTTCTCCACAATCCTCCTCAGGGTCCGGTCGCCTCACCTCGTTGTGCAGCGTTTTCTGCCACACTTTTTCCTTCCCACAGACTTCCCACTGAGGTGCCTTGATACAGCACTCTGGGAACAGCCTATTCGTTCAGAAATTTCTTTATGTGTCTTACCCTCTTGCTTGAGGGTGTCAATGATGGCCTTCCGGACAGCAGTCAGGTCGGCAGTCTTACCCATGATTGCGGATTTGAGTAATGAACCAGGCTGGGAGTTTTCAAAAGCCTCAGGAATCTTCTGCAGGTGTTTAGAGTTAATTCGTTGATTCAGATGATTAGGTTAATAGCTCGTTTAGAGAACCTTTGCATGATATGCTAATTTTGTGAGATTTTTTGTGGAATTTTGGGTTTTCATGAGCTGTATGCCAAAATCATCAGTATTAAAACAACAAAAGACTTGAAATATTTCAGTTGGTGTGCAATGAATCTAAGATATATGAAAGTTTAATTTTTATCATTACATTACGGAAAAGAATTAACTTTATCACAATATGCCAATATGCTAATTTTTTGAGAAGGACCAGTTAATGTATGTGTATGTGTATATATATAATTATATATATATATATATATATATATATATATATATATATATATATATAATTATATTGTATATCAGTGATTTATATTAAGGACTGTGGTGACTTAGTAGTTAAAGTTTAAAGGACTGGACGATGGACAAGGAGGTCCAGGATTAAAATCCAACCCCTCTGCCAAGCTGCCGCTGTTGGTTCCCTGATCAAGGCCCTTAAACCACAACTGCTTGAGTTGAACGATTGTATAAATTGTAATTTGCTCTGGGTAAGGGCGTCTGCTAAGTGATGTAAACGTAAATGCAATGTAAATGCATACTGGGCAGCAGGGTGGTTAGCGGGGTAGCACTATTGCCCCAGCCTGAACTAACTCTTTTTATTTGCATGTTAGTTTGCATGTTGTCCCCATGTTTTTGTTTCTTGGTAGTCTGGCTTTTTCAGAAATTCCAAAGACATGAATTAGGATAAGTGCAGTCTGTAATGTGTCCCTGTAAGTGTCAGCAAGTGTTTTGCAGTGGGTTGGTGCCCATCTTGTGCTGGTTAGTACCGCGCTCTCTGCATCCCTGAACTGGATTTAGGGTATAATAATTAATGAATTGGTGTATGAATTAATTATTTATAATTTTTGTAATAGCTTGTTTAATCACCAATACATGGGTAACATCTATAGTGTTCTACTTTTATCTGTTGCTCGGCTAACATTTAGTGTTTTAGAGTGCATGTTCAGTAACATCCATTCGCATTGCTGTGTAGTGCTTTGTAAAGAAAGCACTGGTATTTAACAAGGTCACTATAGCAATTTTTTGGAGAAGAAGAATTTGAAGCAGGTGGCAAGTCTAAAGAAAAAAATCAGGGGTAAAACTTGCATCTGAATACTTTGCATTTTTGTGTAGTTTTTTTTTTTGTATTGTGTGTGGTGTGTAATGGCCTTAATACGTACTGAAATGACAAAAAAATTGATTATATATTAACAAGTGTCAATATATACTTTACTTCACTTTTCAGTTTAATTTCAAAAAGCCTCTTGTATTAACCCTCCTGTTTTGTTGTGGACAATTTTGGTCACATTTGTGTCTCCAAATATACTAATTGACTTGGGATGCAGTTGTGCCTCAGGCAGTTGTGTAAATGTTTACAGATGTGATCTGATTTAAATGCTGGGTCTTGCCACAACAGGGCGTAATGGTGCTTTCCTTTCTGCCCTATTAAAAGGCTCTCGGAGCCTACTTTTTGGCAGTGTACCTCTTTATGAGAGACTGTTGACTGCTAGATATGCCTCTACGACAAACTCGAAGACATTTTGCCCAGTTGACAGACTTTGAGAGGCGGTGCATCATTGGACTGAACGAAGCAGGATTGATGATTCAACAAACTGCCCTGGACTGCTACGGACTGGAAAAGATTCCAGGTTCTGTTTAGTATCTGACGATGGTCGATTTCTTCGCATGGAGGCCTCGTGGTGAGCACTTCAATTCTGCCTTTATTGTGGAGCGACACACTGCCCCAACTGCTGCCGTGATGGATGAGCATCTACAGCCAGAGCTGCAACATCTTTGGGCCAGTGTGCCACAGGATACAGAACCTGTCTGCCTCCAGTGCCTAATTATTGCTCATCTTGTATCCAGGCTAGTGTTGGCCTACCAGGGTAACTAGAGCCTCCTTTCAATTGTACAGTTTTCCCCAATAAATATATCCTTTCGCTCTAATATTTTAATCACTTACAAGTATCATCATTACCTTCATAGATGTCATTTGAGTGTGTAGAAAGGTGTTTGTGAGTATGTTCTATGTACACAGTGAGGGCCAAATGTCTATGACCACTAGTGAAAATGCTTGTTTGGATCTTTGTGGAGAGGGAGTTATACTGCAGCCAGATAATGACCCAGAACACACATCAAAGCTTTGTAACAACTACTTGAAGACCAAAGAAGAGTGTCGACTGCCATGGACTTTCCTCCACAGTCACCTGACAACATGGATCATCAGATTTTGCACAAACGTGTGGAGTCCATGCAGCTCTCGTGTGCATGCTGCCATTACAGCAAATAAGAAACATACCAAATACTGATACATTCTGAACTTGTACTGAATGTACAGTTTTCTGACTGTAAAACTTTTTGATCATATTCTTATGCTGATGATATGATTTGTGATGAAAAACATGGATTTACATTTACAGCATTTAACAGACGCCCTTATCCAGAGCGACTTACAATTGGTACGGTCTTACAATCTAAGCAATTGTGGGTTAAGGGCCTTGCTTAAGGACCCAACAGTGGCAGCTTGGCAGAGCCTGGACCTTTTGGTCCATAGTCCAGTACCTTAACCGCTAGGCCACCACAGTTAGCTTGAATTAAATTCAAGCTAAATGCAAAATGGAAGCATTTTGACTAGTACTCTAACTTTTTATTTGACTAATTTGTTTATTTTTTTATATGTATCTGCTGTTTATTTAAACTATTACTAAAAGCTTGTTAATTAGGTAACTTAGATTAAATCTTACATACATCATCTAGGCTACCCCCTTTTTGAGTCTTGGTTTCTGTTTTATAATAGTTAGCTAGTTTTTTCTTGCCAATGTTGCCCCAGGCTTGCAGTGTTCATTTTATTAATGAAATCTATGTTGAAAAATAATCGATGATTATTTTCCATTTTTCCCACTGTGAAAACAAGAATAAAACTAAATAAAAAGTAACATTTGACAATGAGAACTATGACAACATGTATTACACTTTCGTGAACAAAAAGAAAAAATGATAATGTTCTGATGTTCAGTACATCAGCTGCTTCTTACTCAGTGATCCTTTAGGTTACCACTCTCTTTAAAGTCTTCTCTATGGTGCCGTCAACAAAGGGCTTACAGGGTGCATGGCTTTAAACAAATGTGTTTGGAACAGAGTCCATTTCTCCTCCTCCATGCCCATGGTGTGCTGCAACTTACAGCATTTAAAGTTGCTGTTTCAGTAACGTGGACATTTACATTTTCAGCATTTAGCAGACACCCTTATCCAGAGCAACTTACAATTGATACAGTCTTACAATCCAAGCAATTGTGGGTTAAGGGCCTTGCTCAAGCAATTTTAGAATGATAGCAGTATTTGTAGTAATAGCTGCATACTGTAATGTTATTACAGTTAACATTAACTTTGTTGAACATATTGTTTTTGTTACCATTTTTGCAACTGGAGCTGCACTAGTTATAAAAATACTGTTAAATAACAATTAAATCATACTGTACTTAAACACTGCAATGTTTAAATAAACAATAATAACTGTTTGATTAGGCAGACAATGAGATGATTGCTGTCATCTCAGTAAAATTGTCAGCATGTTAATGTTAAATAAATGCTAAATGTGTTTGAAGAAGAAGAGTGGCCATATTGCTTTAATATTTTTGGATGTTCACATGTTAAGTGTAAGCATTCTCTTAGTAATAAGTAATACCTCTAAAATTGTAGAATATAAAACTCAATGACTAAAATGTGACTAAATTTAACATAGATTTTAGTCAAAAACCTAAATCAAAATCAGCTGCCACAATTAACACTGCAGGCTCAGTTAGGGCTTTGGGCATAGATATTTGTAAACCTGCTTAGGGTTGGATATCAAACCATACTCATTAAAAAATAGATTTTCAATTCTACTTATCGGTTCCTACTAATGCATTTTATGCTTCCACTACACAGTTGGAAAACCAGCCTAATGCACCAGCCAGTCAAACACTGTACACATTTGAGTTTCCGTCTTCCGCTAATACTACAGCGGACGGCACAGATAATCACACCTGTGTACATTACCTGTATACAAACTTCTTTCAGCTACTACTGGTGATAAGCAGTGTTAATTTTGACGGCAAATTTTGGTTTAGTTTTAGCCATAGTCTTTCATCTAAAATGTAAAAAATGCTACATTAAAGTTCTTATAACTCAATTTCCAACAAAGATCTGCTTCAAACTCGGTATGGACACTCATGGGATATTGTAGAATTGAATCAAGTTGGAATAAATAATATAGTATGAGCTTTATTAAACATATAAGACCAGAAGGTCAGATATATGTGCATGCATAATTACAGTATAAAAGGGATGTTACCCAAGTACTCCTTAAAGATAGTATGAACACTTTTTAGACAAAGGAAAATACAACCATTTCGCGAACTGGGAAACATATTTTAATCCCTACTTTATTCGATGAAAATATTGGCTTGAACATAATGAGCTTAGAGTGCGTTTGAAACGCACTACCGTAATACTGCTAAAATAGGAGCTCATGCCATTTAGGTGCTGATAGCTTGACTGCAGTTTCAGAATGACATGACTGCAGATGTCGTTTCAACTTTGTTGTATTTGTTTTTTATCTGAGATGGCGCCCCACACGGGTTTACAAAGATTCTTGTCTTCCTTGACAAATGTGCCCATATATTGAGACTCCTCTTTCTCTCAGGTGTTAACATTGCTGGTAGTACGGTCTTCCCGAGGTAAGATCACATTACTGATTGGATCGCTACCCAACTTGTCCCGCCTTTCCACAAAACTAAATCAGATCTGATTGGATGTCGTCACTGCCAAACATTTCTGTTTTGTTTTCATTTGTTGACAAAAGTGTCCATTCATTTTCGACCTAGTTTCTGTCCTTTTTCATTAATCTCAATTTAGTCATAGTCTCATTTTCGCTAGGAAAAAGGGTCGTTGACGAAAACTGTGACAAATCATTTCTCAACGAAATTAACACTTTTGAAATTAACAATTTTTACACTAAGCTTTTGTCATCCTACTTAAACCTATTATAATTAAAATGCTTAACGAAAAAATGATTACTTTCCCTTTTGGACCACAGGTTCGTCCTTTCAACAGTACAGACTATTTATGACCAGTAGTAATTGAGAGAAGGATGGTGTTTTTAGGTCACTGCTTTAGTACATTAAGCTATGTTAAGTTTTTTTTCTTATAATAGGTTTAAAAGGGAAGAAAAAATCTTAATGTAAAATGATTACTTTTGAAGTTGAAATATGAATATAATTTTTATACCTAAACCTTTGGTACATTTTTCACCATTTTGGAATCGAAACTTGGATTCAATGAGAGCTGGAATTGATGAGCTGAATGGAATGAGAATCGGAATCAATACAATTCAAACAATACCCAACCCTAAACCAGCCTAGGGACTGTGCTCCACTGTAAAAAGTGCTACATAAAGAGATTTGACCTTGGCACACTTGCTTAAACTTGTGTGGCTTGAGGTGCGACCTATTAGTGACCTATTAACCTAACATAAGTGTTTGCAGTGTGGGAGAAAACGGGTGTACCTGTAAAAGAAACAAAAAAAACAGACATGAGGAGAACATACAAACTCCACACATGCAAAGATTGAGTTCAGGATCGAACTGGGGATCTCTGGAACTATGCAGCGACAGCACTAACCACTTGTGCCACCATACCGCCCCCATAAGAGGGAGTAATGTTCTGTTTAGACCTGCATGCGCACACGCCTGCCAGTGCTAAATTTGCACCGCTTAACCTTCCGTGGAAAATCACACCGTGCTAAAGAGGCTAAAAGTACACATAATGAGAGCTGTCTGTAGCCTACCAGAAACGTTTTAAAAGACGCTTTTCTTGCACTGAATATTTGCAGTTCAGAGAAATAAAGCCCTCAATTCTTTTCTGGTGGGAATATTTGCTCTAGTGGGCAGCAAATTTCCCCTCTTTTTTTTCCCCACCTGAATGTGGTTTTATGTCCACACACACTAGCACTTTCTCACTGCACTGGTCACACAGTTGCTATTATTTTAACCACATTTAAAACATGCATCCATGACCTGATCAATAAGGTAGTAATTTTGTAATGCCCTTCAGTGTTTACTTTTGCATAAATGTGTATATTATTTTATCCGTCTGAAAATCAGCACTGCTGATACAGTGTTGGCAACCTGTTTACACTAATCTATTACATTTTTAGAAGCAATTGCTGTACATTCTGCCTCATTAAAGCTAATGAGCGCATTTATGTGTGGTACCTCCCAGTATGTGAATAACACTACTGTTTTTTAAATCTGCATGCTATACTGGCCAGCTAGGTGCTTTTAACAGCTGTCCATGAAGTGGCTAAAACTGCTGTAAAAGACTAATAATATAATATAATAGACTACATGGAATGATTTCTCAATGGCAATGGGTCCTTTCTGTGTGGAGTCTGCATGTCCTCGCTGTGTTTGCTTTGGTTTACTCTGAGTACTCTGGTTTCCTCCCACAGTCCAAAGACTGTGTTAGGTTAATTGATTACGCGAAATTGGCATCGACTTGAGTGTATATATGATTAGTCTTGATTTAACCTTGTGTAAAGATGTAACCTCGCTGAAATGGCCGCTGATGCTGATAGCGACGTTAAATAAACCAAACAAACAAACAATTTCTTTGCCAAGACAGCACGGTGGTTAGTGCTGTCACCTCACAGCTCCAGAGATCCCTGGTTCGATTCTCAGCCCAGACTCCCCCTGAGTAAACTGTGAATGTTGTTGGGTTTCCACAAGGTACTTCAGTTTCCTCCCACATTGTACAGTGATACCTCGGCTCTCTTCGATAATTCATTCCAGAAGCCTTGTCGAAAACCGAAAACAATGAGTACCGAGCGAGGTTTTCCCATAAGGAATATTGTAAATTGAATGAATCCATTCCAGACCCACAGAAAATCCACACTGTGTAAGGCATTATATATGCATTAATGGAGTGTTGTACAGGTGCTCCCTGATTTATAAAGGGGATACGTTTAGACAAATCCATCATAAGTTAAAAGTATCAATGAGCGTTTGGTAGAGCGGTCTATACTGCATCATAGCGGAGATATGGAAAAGATAATATGATAAGTAATGATTAGTAAGTTAATGTTTAAAACAAGTTAACCTACAGTTTGCCAAAATCAAAAGCTTATTTTGATTTACATGAGCTGTTGATAAATCTCATGTAATTTAGTAAGTAATGGATTGAAAGTGAAAAGTAAAAGCAACACTTACTCTATTGATGAACTGTGGTCTGGAGCATTCAGTTCCTGTTTTGCTTTCAAATGGCTTTCATAACTAACCTTTTTAGGATCCATGGAGATTTATTTGCACTAAGAATACAGTACTGTAGTTGTACAAATAAAGAAAAACACGATAAAAAGAAGGGAGATGATCTGGGAGTGCTATTGTGAATCTGAATCAATATGTACTGAGTTTTGACTCGACGCATTCAAGTTTAAGCAAGTGTGCCGAGTACCAAGCAAGCGACGAGAACCGAGACAAATTTTTCTAGAAAAAATGGATTAAGAACCGAATTCAACGAATTCTGTGGTGGGGGGTTGTTGCAGGGGTGGTGTGGGGGCATCAGCAAGGCAAATGAATGAGGCATGGTTAAGTAACGTAATGATGTAATAATTCCAATATAAAGGGGATTTTTCACTTGGTTTTGTTCAATAAGAAGTAGCAGTTTTGTATGAAGTCAAATGTTTAAATTAATCCCAGTGGAGTTTGGAAGCAAAAGACGTGTACATGTAGAGGTGTTGGAGTTGGTGGCGGTGGCGCACTCCACAAAACGTTTGGGAGCCACTGCTCTGAAGTGTCCCAGTGTGAGTGAGTGTGCATACATATGCCCTATGTCTAGGGTTGCTTACCCCCTTGCTTGCTGTGCAGCCAATTAAGCCCTGCTCCCCACATCCATGAGTTGGATTAAACAGGAATGGAAAATGGATGGGTGAATGAACTAATGTATTGGTGTGTTCATTTCCATAACCATTTACTTTATTACAATATTATCATATCTTTAATAATCTAAGACAATTTCGAAGCTTGCTGAAAGAACTATATAAGATGACTGTGTAATGTAATAATATTTGTTCACTGGCTCATTAAATTGAACATCGGCCTGGTTCTTGGCTGGTTAGTGGCCCACTGGGAAGAAGATCAAACGATGCCTTCAAAGCTCCAGGGACTTTCCCCTCGCAAGTGCTTTGCTCCACACAAATCATCACTCACAAACTGCTCCATGTGTAAGTTTTACTACATGACAAAGCCAAACGTTGATCTCCTATGAAGTCCGCTTGGCACGCTCCATTGACTTGGCACGTTCCATTTCGCCCGGCATCCCCCCATGACACGCTTTTGCCTGTGCCCTTCATATTTATGGAGAAGCATGGGGAGAGGTTGTGTTTATCTTGGTGTGTTTACCCTCCAATAATACTGAAGAACAGTGTGTCTAAGGTGTTTCATGTACCTTTAAGTTAAAAAGAAAAGTCTCTCCATGTATTGTAAATAATTATTTTTTTATGAATTTTAACAGAATGGCATGGTGTTTAGTGCTGTTACCTCCCAGCTCCAGAGACAAGGGTTCGAGTCTATGCCTGGCTGGAGCTTACTTGTTCAAAGAATTGTTTAAAACAAGACTTCTCTAAAGTGTCTCAGTGTGATTGAATTTGTTTTGTGTGTGTGGGTGTGTGGTCTGCGCGGTGTGGTGTTGTGTGTATGTATGTATGTAGATGTATGTATGTTGTATGTAGTTAAAATCCCAACCAGGGATAGTGAGCCGTGTGTACATGGGGCAAAAAAAAGTTATTTAGTAAGCCACTGATTGTGTGCAAAGTTCTCCTACTTAGAAAGGATGAGGAAAACTGGAATTTTCACTATTCTTCACTTAAATTTACGTGCTTTTTAGAAAAACTAAAAAGCCAAAAACAATTAGGTTTAGGTAATTGGGTTGGGTTAGAGTTTTAGGGATAGGTGTTAGTATTAATTAGATTGTTAGTAAAGATTTATTGTAATTCATGAAAATGGAAAGTAATAAAAAGATAGAAAGAAAAAAGTGTGTGTGTGTGTGTTGTGGTGTGTGTGTGTGTGTGTGTGGGGTGTGTGTGTGGGTGTGTGTGTGTGTGTGTGTGTGTGTGTGTGCGCGCGCGCAGCATGGTTTTCATCTTGTGTCCTTGTAAATTGGATTGAGAGGATTAGGTGAGGGTTATATTTTAGTTGAATTTACATACCGAATACATTTAGGACAGTTTTCAGTACTCAGGCACCGTGTCTTACTCAAGGTCCAATCCTGTCAAAACAGATGAAGTCTATGTCTCTCTACACGGTTAAAAAGTACTTATCGTGACATCATTTGATCATGATGTTATAGATTGAAACAATCATATTCTTGGCTGGTACCACCTATACAATACTTGATCAAACAAAAACTCACCAAATAAGTAGTGTTGGAATCAAACTGAAAACTTCATATGGTGAAGGTACAGGGGTTGGACAATGAAACTGAAAACCGGGTTTAGGACACATAATTTATTTAGTATGTGTAGGGCCTCCTTTTGCGGCCAATACAGCGTCAATTCGTCTTGGAAATGAACATATACAAGTCCTGCACAGTGGTCAGAGGGATTTTAAGCCCATTTCTCTTGCCCAGGATTGTGGGCCAGGTCATACCATGATGCTGGGAGGAAAACCGTTTCAGATCGCTCTCCAAAACACCCCAAAGTGGCTCAATAATATTTAAATCTGGTGACTGTGCAGGCCATGGGAGATGTTCAACTTCACTTTCATGTTCATCAAACCAATCTTTCACCAGTCTTGCTGTGTGTATTGGTGCATTGTCATCCTGATACACGGCACCGCCTTCAGGATACAATGGTCCTCCAGAATGGTTCGGTAGTCCTTGGCAGTGAATGTGCAATTAATGAAGATTGGCCACCAGACTGGTCCAATTTAGCCATGAAACCTCCCACACAAAAATGACAGGTGTTTCAGTTTCATTGTCCAACCCCTGTAAAGATGATTTATGTAAATGTTTACAATATTAGAGCAAAAGGATAACTTTGTTTGGGGAAAACTGTTCAATTGAAAGGAGGCTCTATTTACCATGTTGGGCTTCCTCTAGCCTGGATGCAAGATTAGATCCTGTTGGGCACTGGAGGCAAACAGGTTCTTCATGGTATCCTGGGAACATTTGCCCACAGACATTGGAGCTGGCCCTGTAGATCCTCATCCATCCCACCAACAGTTGGGGCAGTGTGTCGCCACACAACAAAGGCGCTCACCACGAGGCCTCCATGCTCGAACCCAACCATTGTTGTATCCCACACGGAATTTTGATTTGTCGCTAAAGACAATACAGTTCCAATTCATAGCAGTGGAAGTTTCTCGTTTACAACATCACTGCAAACAAAGGTGATGATGCCTGGGTGTCAATGGCAGGACATGTAATGGGCGCAATGATAACAAATTTCTCTCTGCTAAGCACCTGGAAATGTTCCAGGCCAAAACATGGGTGTGTGGTGAAGGTGGCACCTGTGTTTGGATGGTGGACAATGAAACTGTGGGAGCTGCTTGTGCTTGTCCGTGGATCAAACTATCCTCTCTATTGGTGATCTGTCTGGGCCATCCGGATCCTGTTTGCCTTGTGTGTGTGCCCTCACAGAACCACTGCTCACAACACCACCTAACAGCTAGGTCAGAATGGTGTAGATGGCAGGCAATTTGTTGAAACGACCATCCTGCTTCTCTCAGCCAAGATGCCCACCCCCCTCTCAACCAGCTGGAGAGGAGTCAACGCAGTCTGTAATGGGGCAACCAAATACCGAGAAGAACTTGCAGAGAAAGGGGAGAGGGAGCGGGAGAGAGAGGAGAGAGGTCGGGAGGAGAGACGCGGACAGAAAACATAGAAGGCAGCCGCAGGCAAAAAGGAGAGGATAAAAAGAGAACAAGGAGGGGACGGAGGAAAGAGGGGACAGAGACAAAAAGAGAAAAATAGGAACAAGCACAAAAAGAGGAGAGAGAGAGGGAGAGGAGCACAATACGCAAGGGACCGGCTGAGTACCATCGCAAGAACAGAAAGGAAAAGCGCTGAGAGACAGGACAAACGACGACCCGAGAGAAAACGAGAAGGGAATGAAAAAAAAAGTAGCAAACTGAGAGCATTTTTATAGGGCAGCGGAGGAAGAAACTTTTTACGCCCTCTTGTGGCAAGGAACCCAGGGAGAAAGAACGAAAAAAAAGGGGAAGTTGAAGAAGGGAAAAAACAAAGAAGGGGATATGAAAAATAAAAGGCATGCCGAGTTACAGCAATCAACTTTTTTAGTACGTATTAAGCCATGACCAAAAAAAACAAAAGTACAAAAAAAAGAGAAAAAAAAACTGAGAAATATCAGATGCTAAGTTTTAACTTGAATTTTTGCCTGGCGATATCCACTCTGTAACGGCCGAACCAAAGCGTAGCGCGAGGCAGGTAAAAGGAGGTGGGCAGAACAAAAAAGGGGAAGGGGAACTGGTAATACCAGTGACTTTCTTTACAAAGCACTTACAAAAGGCAATGCAATGAATGTTATTGAACCACGCTAAAACCACTCTAAAAGTACTGAATGTTAGCCTTGCAACAGATAATGTAGAACCACTATAGAGGTAATGGCCATAGTGAATATATTCACAGAGTATGAAACCTAATGTCCTTTGGAGGCTTACTGTAGCTTTCCGTAATGACAATTACAAATTTCTCCATTTAGAAAGCAAAATTTTTATTGTCAATTAGTTTTCGTGACTATACAAATGCTGTATACAGTGAGCAGTACACGGTCGACAAAACTCCATTCAAAGTAGCATGCATCGCCTTTAATTATTTTGTTTGGACCTCACACAGTTAGGTATATGTGGTTCAGTGTGAAAGCGTTTCAACCCAAACAGTACAGTTTGGGAAATGATATATGGGCCACATGAAACTGGTGTCGGGTTTTTCTCAGGTGTGGACCATACCATGTGTGAAAATGATACTTTCCTGGCTAACTGGTAGGTCACTTCCCACATGGGATGTTGTGGTCTGTAGATAAATCAAATCCTTTCTCAGTATATGGACAACAGGAAAGACAAGTGGACCACAGTCGGATCCCTGGGAGCCTGCCAGATACTTTAAAACTGCAGAAATTTCCCTGTACTTTATAAATGACAGGAAAGAAAGGGGGAATGGAAATTAAAAGAACAGTGAGAAACTGAAGGGAGGTTGCTGATTCTGTCAGTAACTGTGATGAAAGAGTTCAACACTACAACCAATTCAAGTGAATGAATGTCTTACTTAAGCAGTGGTTAGGGAATGGGAGGCAAATGGTTAAGAATTAAAAAAAAATAATTCCACCGATGCTTTATGGGTACCCTTCCTTGTTTCCAGTATTGTCCATTTTATAAGTTTCCACATCCAGCTAGATTCACCTTTCTAGTTTTAAATTACGACTGTAGTCCATTTGTTACTCTAGCAAGAAGGTTCTGCGTTCAATCCCAGGGTGGAGCAGGCCCACACACTGCCTGCCAAAAAAAAAAAAAAGGTCTCAAACGCAATACAGTGGGGCACAAAAAAGAGTTATTTAGTCGTCACTTATTGTGCAAGTTCTCCGACTTAGAAAGATGAGAGAGGGTCTGTAATTTCATCATAGGTACACTTCAACCTATGAGAGACAAATGAGGAAAAAAAATCCAGGGAAAATCAAAATTGAAGGCTTTTTAAAGGACTTTAATTGCTAAATTATGGTGGAAATGAGTATTTGGTCAATAAAATTAGGTTAAATTAAATACTTTGTAAATAACCTTTGTTGGCAATGACAGAGGGCAAATGTTTCCTGTCAGTCTTCCAAGGTTTGCACAAACTTGTAGCTGGTATTTTGGCCCATTCCTCCATGCAGATCTCCTCTAGAGCAGTGATGTTTTTGGGCAAACATGGACTTTCAACTCCCTCCAAATTTCTATGGGGGTTGAGGTCTGGGGACTGGCTGGCCAATCAGGACCTTGAAATGCTTTTTAAAAAAGCCACCCTTCCTTGCTGAGCGGGTGTTTGGGATACATACTCATCCTGGAAGACCCAGTCAGTTCCATCTTCAATTTCTCACTGAGTGAGAAGGAGGTTGGCTCAAAAATCTCACAATTACATGGCCGTGTCCCATTTGTCAAAAAACCAGCACCCAAAGGCATGAGGTTTTCAACCCATTCTTAAACAGCAGGTTGTTGCAACTTTAGACTTCTTCTTCTTACATCATGATGAGTTGAGGTTTTACCAAAAATTTGGATTTTAGTTTCATTGACCACATGAATTCTGCCAGTCCTCTGTGAATCATCATATGATCTCTGGCAAAATTCAGACGGGCCTGACATGTACTGCTTAAGCAGGGGACACGCTGGCACTGCAGGATCTGAGTCCCTCTCGGCGTAGTTGTGTTACTGGATGGTAGCTTTTGGTTACTTTACCCAGCTATAGGTGGTCATTCATCCGGTCCACCGTGTAGTTCTGGGAGTTTTGCTCACCGTCTCATGATCATTTTGACCACACGGGATGAGATCTGCGTGGGCCCCGTCGGGGAGATTATCAGTGGTCGTGTATGTCTTACAATATCCCCACAGTTTGATTTATTCACACCAAACGTTTGGCACTAATTGGAGGTCACTCTTCCCAGACTTGCGCAGTTCTACAATTTTCTTCATGGTGTCGTTCGGACAGCTCTTTGGTCTGGCCATGGTTGAGTTGGAGTCTGACTGTTTGAGGCTGTGGGACAGGTGTCTTTATCAGATAACGAGGTCAAACAGGTGCCATTAATTAAAGGTAACGAGTGGAGGACAGAAGAGCTTCCTAAAGAAGAAGTTACAGGTCTGTAAGAGCCAGAAATCTTGCTTGTTTGTGGGTGACCAAATACTTATTTTCCACCATAATTTACAATTAAATTCTTTAAAAATCCTACAATGTGATTTCTTGGATTTTTTTTTCTCATTTTGTCTCTCATAGTTGAAGTGTACCTGTGATGAAAATTACAAACCTCTCTCATCTTTCTAAGTAGGAGAACTTGCACAATCAGTGGCTGACTAAATACTTTTTGCCCCACTGTATTTCATTGGACCACCTGCAGCTGACCTCATTCTTTGGGCACATAATGTTGCTGAGCCTAGGCCTGACCAACTGCAGTGACCCCAGATCATAGCACTGCCACCACAGGCTTGTACGGTAGGCACTAGGCATGATGGGTGCATCACTTCAGCTGCTTTTCTTTTTACACTGATGCACCCATCACTCTGGAAGAGGGTAAATCTGGACCCATCAGACCACATGACCTCCTTCCATTGCTCCAGAGTCCAAACTTTATGCTTGATAGCAAATTGAAGGCATTTTTGCAGGCTAGCCTCACTGACAAGTGGTTTTCTTAAGGTTACACAGCTGTTAAGTCCCAATCCCTTGAGTTCCTGTCACTCTGTGTATGTGGAAATGCTCTTACTTTCACTATTAAACATATCCCTGAGTTCTACTGTTGTTTTTCTATGATTTGATTTCACCAAACAATATTTTTTTCAATATTTTTTTTTCAATATTTTTTTCCGACCACATTCCTTCCTTGAAGATGATGTTTCCCCACTGTCCTTCCACTTTTTTAATAATGCGTACAGTTCTGAACCCGATTTTTGTAGTTTCAGCAATCTCCTTAGATGTTTTCTCTGTTTGGTGCATGACAATAATTTGACCCTTTTGAAACAGATTAACATCTATTCCACAACCACAGGATGTGTCTTTTGGCATGGTTGTTTAACAAATGAGAATGTATTCATTTGTATTAGTGAGTGTCAAAAGTATGTGAACCTCTAGGATTAGCAGTTAATTTGAAGGTAAAATTATAGTCAGGTGTTTTCAATCAATGGGATGACAATCAGGTGTGAGTGGGCACCCTGTTTAATTTAAAAAACAGGGATTTATCAAAGTCTGCTCTTCACAACACGTTTGTGGAAGTGTATCATGGTACAAACAAAGGAGATTACTGAGGACCTCAGAAAAACAGTTGTTGTTGCTCATCAGGCTGGAAAAGGTTACAAAACCATCTCTAAAGAGTTTGGACTCCACCAATCCACAGTCAGACAGATTGGACAATGGACAAATGGAGGAAATTCAAGACCACTGTTACCCTTCCCACGAGTGGTCGACCAACAAAGATCACTCCAAGAGCAAAGTGTGTAATAGTTGGCGAGGTCCCAAAGGACCCCAGGGTAACTTCTAAGCAACTGAAGGCTTCTCTCACATTGGCTAATGGAATGGATAATGTAAATTGTATGGTAAATTAGTTCATTACCACTATTGTTGATACTATATACTGCACAACCAAATTAGAATTAGCAAAGTTAGCTATATAAATTATAATAAATTTAGTTTGATTTATATATTCAACTTTTAGATATTTAGTTATTTTTATTGTTTTGTTCACATTTTTTAAGTATTTTATTATACAGTGGAGGGAGGCAGTCTGAGATCTCTAGTGAAAGTGCTTCATACTGTACTGGAATGGATTCGTGCTACAGCAAGATAATCATTAAAAACACACCTGAAAGCTTTGCAAAAACTACTTGAAGACCAAACAAGATCAAGGACTGCTGACTGTCATGGACATTCCTTCACAGTCACCTTACTGAAAAACCCCATCAAGCGTTTATGCAGGCATTTGACGCCAGAGAACTTCAAACATTTAGTAACGTTGCAAGATGCTTTTTTGACATTTATGTACATTTTCCCCAAGCATTCAACTTTCCAAAAAATGTTTACCTGATTCCTTGATTTGTATTGAAAAACCTTGTATTGAATTAGAGAAAATGCAAAACAGAAGCATTTTACTAGTGGTCTCACATTTTTGGAAGCCTCTGTATAATTGTAGTTACAGATAATGATACACTATATGACCGAAAGTCTGTAGACACCACTTCTAATTACTGTTCATTTTTAACGCTACATTCACTGCTGTAAGGTTCATAATTTGAGACATACTTGCATAGGACCTCCATAGGAAACAGTGGAAACGGAATGGGTTATACTGAAAGCCACAGTGGCGTTCAATATGGTGTTTTATTAGGTTTCCACCTCCCCAACAAGTTAGTTAAGCAACTTTCTGTCCTACCCCCCAAAAACAAAGTCTATAAAGGAAAGGTTTGCCAACTTTGATGGAGAACTTGGCAGACTTGCACATCTTAACTTTAACTACATCGGACACCATTGACAGGGGGAGAGAAACTCCATGTTTGGGGTGTCCAGAAACTTTTGTGTATATAGTATAGATTCACAGTATCTGATCCTTCTTTCCATCACAAAAAACCCAGACAAAACTGGACCTTAAGACATACTATGTAATGAGGACAAAGTTAAATGATATCTAATATATATAGTGTTTATTATTATCAGATTGTCAAGTGGCTGTTTAATCTGAGTAATTTTTATTTTACTTTACTAATTATATGTAGCATTCAGTCTAATTCCATTTCTGGTGTTCAGGTTTCGTCGTTTTTATTTTAGCTCAATAATTTTATAGCATGTTTAGTTTCAGTTCAGTTCTGGGGTTTAAATTTAGCTTTGTGTAGCTTTCAGGGCAACACTGGTTTGGCTAAACAGGTTTTCTGTACAAAGACATTTTGAAATAGTTGTCTTTGGTTTGTCTAATGCTATTAGATCTTAGAGATTAGGTTAAATGCTGGTGAATGTGCTGTGTATGTGCGCGTGTGTATTTGTATGTATGTATGCATGTATTATTATTATTATTATTATTATTATTATTATTATTATTATTATTATTATTCGGAGAGCACGCACACGAAGAGACCGAGAGAGGTGGCTTGCAGCGGCGCGCACACGGTTATTTAAAAGTGGAGGTGTGTCTGCCGGGGAAGGGGCGTTGGAGGGCTAAAAAGAAGAGGGACGAATCGCTCGCTCGTGGCTCCAAAACCCCAACTGGAAATCGAGCAGAGCGTCTTGCCTGCATAAATGCCTGGTCCAGTAGTGCGTCGGGACGAGAGGAGAGAGAAAAAGCGCTCGCTGCTCACACGGATTATTGATGGTGCTTTGGCGGGGTCACAGCGCGCGCCCGGGATTCTTGCTTCTAACACCTTCGGCCGATGCGCGGCAGAGCCACGGCCGGTCACGGGACATTAACGGAATTTGAACTGGCGGGACAAATGAATACAAATGAATTTAGCGACCCGAAGGAGAGACCACGGAACCTCTCACCTCCACGCAAAGTAAGTGCACGCGAGTGATGTGAGGGAAGCGTTCTGTCACTGTCCGGTAACTCGGTTTAACTAAATCGACAGGGGATTTGTGTTTTCGTGTCTGTGCCCATGTTCATCCTACATTGTGTAGACCAAATGTCCCCACAAGGATAGAAAGATCTGACGTTTTTTTACATTGTAGCGATCTTTTGCTGGTCCTCACGAGACCGCTTTTTTAATTACACTTGCAACTTTGTTTTTGAAAACCCAAGAGTCAAAAGATTTGCTTTAGGTTACTGAGGTTAAGGTTAATGTTAGGTATAGGTGTAACGTTAATTAGCTACAGTAATTATGTCAGTGGCTGGTCCTCACAAAGTTAGTGAGACTTGTTTTAAACCTACTTCTGAGGACCAAACGTTAGGTACTCAAGTTTTTACTTGAGTAGTTTTGCCTTTCATCACTAATGTAATTGCTTTTTTTTTCTTTTTACAAAACCAGCAACTTTGTTTCTGAAAACCAAAAGAGCCCAAATATTTGTTTTAGGTTACTGAGGTTAAGGTTACGGTTAAGGGTAGGTGTAGCGTTGATTAGCAACAGTAGTCATTATGTCAGTGGCTGGTCCCCACAAACATACTGAGACCCGTCTTCCTCCTACTTCTGAGGACCGAGTGATAGGAAGACCTGGCAGGTTTGACTTGAGTGCTGTTTTGCTTTTATAAAACCGGCAACTTTTATTTGAGAAACCAAAACAGCCCAAATATTTGCTTTAGGTTACTGAGGATAAGCTTAGGTGCTGGTGTAGCAATAATTTGGCTGTCTACAGAAATCATCAATGGAAGGTCCTCACAAGGACAGAGAGACGAACGTGTGTGTGTGTGTGTGTGTGTGTGTGTGCGCGTCTGCTGGCGAACTGTATGAATGGGCTGTGTGTTGTGAAGTTCTGTGATACCCGAGTATCACTGAAATAGCTCTTAGCCGGATTCCTGGGCTCCATCCAAAGTTTCCTGATGGACATCCAGACATAAAAGAACAGGCAGTTTGAAGGTGGAATAGAAGGGGCAAGAAGCCGTTTGGGACAAAAAAAATCGGTGTTAAAAGTCGTTACACATAATCATGAATTGACACGAGGTGTGTGCGTGTTTAGCGGTTTGCTTATTCACGAGCCAACGGTACAACACACGGCGCGTGCCTTGTTTTAAGCTCTCTCTCTCTCTCTCGCTCTCTCTCGCTCTCTCTCTCTCTCTCTCTCTCTCTTTCTGTGTGTGTGTGTGTGTGTGTGTGTGTGTGTGTGTGTGGAGCTTCACAGTGTGCCGCTGAGTAAACACTGCAACACTGCTTCCGCTCTTCACGCGCTCCGCTGTGGGCAGCCTGTCAAAAGCGGACGAACGGTGCCGATCGGGGTCATTCAGGGATGTATCCCAATTGACTTCCCACTCGATATTTAGTGCACTAAAAGATATATGTACCCAACACCTAATGTTACCAAAGTGTATAGACATGTTGAGTAGAAAACCGCATTATAAAACGACACCTTTAGCAGTTAAAGCTTCGACATGGTGTAAATATCGTTATTTTAAACAATATGTAGTGCACTCATGTATTGTAGTGCACTCAGGACTCGGTGACATTTGGGACCGAGTCCATAGCCGTTATTTTAAAGCTCGACAAAAATAACAAAAAACAGCCTGAAGCGAACGCGTCAGAACAGATTTCAGTGATGGCACAGAAAGGTAGAAAGGGTAGACACCGATTGAATGAATACATGGAAACGTATAGTGGAAAAACACTGAGAAATGCTAAATGGACAAGTTTTTAGAGGATAAAGCTAAAATAGCCACTATTTCACACGCGTTTTACTGCATGTCGCGACACAGCAGCTGAAACAACGATGTGAAACTCTGTGAAAAGTGTCCTTGGTTGTGTGGAGAACAAAAATAGGCAATCACATTCTAGTGGCCATCGCAAATATATTGATATTTCTTAAGCATTGATAAAGTCTGAGATTTTAAACATCTTTATTTTAGTACGAAAACTATTCACTACATTTCATAAAAAGTTCAAATTGCTTCTCATAAACTGGGCGTCAGGGTGACGCGGTAGAAAAGCTCCAGAGTGGGTTTTCTCTGGGTAATCCAGTTCCCTCCAATATTCAATCGACCAATCGACGTGTCTAAATTGTCTCACTGTAAACGTGTGCATGTGTACTGCGATGGACTGGTCACGTCCACTAATGCTGGACAGACCCCTGTTCCCTGATCCTGAACTGGACTGAGCGATAATGGCAGAGTATTTGTGAAATGCTATGACTGACATTGTCCACCAGATGGCGGATACTGAATTGCTACACCAAACGTGCTACTACATTGACGTTCCTCACATGACATAAATGGTCATATTGTGATAATCAGTATTTATTTGTTAATTACACTTATTGATTCCAATTACACTTACTGTAATAAATGGCATGTTTTATCAGCGTGATCAAATGACATTGTCGCCAAGTTCTATCAACGACTTCCACAATGATTCAGTGACTTTGCTCAGCAGCCTAGGTTAGCTAAATACGATCAAGTATTAGTAGTAGGTTAGCTAATTACAGTGCTAATTAAAGCATTACAATGAAAATCCAAACCACATTTGACAAGTCTTTGCAAATGTCTTGCCAAACCGAAACACAATATGAAGCAACTCAATGTAAAGTTCTCTACAAGAATGCTTCATAAATGCTTCAGTATTTAAAATTAAAATGTTACACATAAAATCAAATAAAAAGCAAGCTTCTAATTTGACATTTCATTTTCTTCATAACACATTGGACCATTCAAACTGAAAATGAATGCAGTGTCTGGGGCATTGTCTGTGAGTTTTCCTTTTGTAGCTGTAGACAGCATAACTGACGAAATGAAACGTCAACAAAAGTCGTTTTTAGGCTGGATAAAATGTATTTGAAATTTGAATTGTTTAAAAAACTGCAATGAAAAGGCGAATGGGGTCTGGCGCCACCTGCTGCCGATTGTAATTATTATGTCAGTTGGGCTTTTCATTTTCAGATTCAAGCAGTTTGTAGCAGACAGAGTTAAGAGTAGTGCTGGTTTAGTGAGTGGAATAAGGATTCCTGCCTCGCAAGACCTGATTGTGACACCATAGCAGTTTATTCAGCTGCTATTAAGTTTTTGTATTGTATTTCTGGTTTCTATTTAGATTTTTTTAAAATTTACTATCATTTATTACTATTTCTGGCCCAAGTAGATCATCGTGATGTATCATTGCCTGGTTTCCCCACTCAACCAAAGAAACGATACTATGTCTTGTGAGTGTTAAACTCAAACTTGAACTGCTACTTGTTCATGAACAAATCACAGACTGAATTGTGTATGCAACAACAAGAAGTGATATGCAAAATATGTGCTTCTGACAAAGATCTCCAAGTGTTTGACACATCTACTATTGGACATGTTTACCTCTTGGTTTACAGCATGGCATTACTTACACAGTGGAAAGTGTCTGTTTCATTATAACTTCATATATACCTCTATATTGCAGAGAGTATGATCTGTTATTGCTTGTATCCCCATCACGATATCAGTTTGGCTATATTGCAGAATTAGACCGAGCACCTTACACCTAAAAGAGCCGACTCTTTTGCAAATGGGCAAACGATCAGTAGCAGTAAAACATGTGGTAATGCGACTCAGCGTTTTTGTTAATCTTCAGATTTTATGTAATTCCAGATTAACAGTTGTTCTTTTACACATGTATCAGTATCAGATACAACGACGTAGACCTAATCATATTTGAAGTCGATCAGTAAATCCCATTTCTCCACTCACAGGGAGTAGTGTGTAGCTTATTAGAACTGCTTAACCCTTAGCCTTTATTAGGGTTTGACCACACCTGTTGGTAGAGGTAACTCAGGTTTGTCTTACTGGCTCGAGCTCAGTAGGTCAGTGTGTGGAATTCCACTGACGTCTCTCTCTCTCTCTCTCTCTCTCTCTCTCTCTCTCTCTCTCTCTCTCTCTCTCTCTCTCTCTCTCTCTCTCATACTCATACGAACACACAAAATCTTTGCCCATCATTAATACAGCGTCTCATTATGATGCAGCAGATAGTGCTGGTGCCTCTCAGTATCAGGAGAAGATCCTGAACTCTTAGGTTCAAACTATTTGAGGATTTTGTTTGGAAGTTTTTCCCAGGTACTCAAACTTTGTCCCAGGAACATGAAACAGAAACATGCCTTTTTCTGGACTGTCTGCCTGAAATTACCCCAATATGTGAAACATGTGAATGAAAACTCTATGAGAAAGGGTATTATACATATATTACATTTTGAGGACCAAATATCCCCTCAACAATTAACATTCACAGCATTTAGCAGACGCCCTTATCCAGAACGACTTACAAATTGATACAGTCTTACAATCCAAGCAATTGTGGGTTAAGGGTCTTGCTCATGGACCCAGCAGTGGCAGCTTGGCAGAGGTGGGATTTGAACCCTGGACCTTCTGGTCCAGAGTCCACTATCTTAACCACTGGGCTACCATAGAAAGATCAGAATTTTTTGGGCACATCTTTTGCGAAAACTGTAACTTCCTTTTGAAAAGCCAAAAGAGTCAAAAGATTTGCATTTTGTTACTAGGGTTAGGTGTAGGTGTAGCATTAATTGGCTACAGTAGTCATTGTTTCAATGGAAGGTCCCCACAATGATAGAGAGACAAACTGTGTGAGTGTGTGTCTGTGTGCACCTTGTCTTGCTATACTTATGATGACCAAATGTCCCTATGATGATAAGAAAGCCTGGAATTTTGTTTTTCTGGTCCTCACGTCTCCATTGCTTTGTTTTTTTTGTGTTACAAAAATGGCAACTTATTTAAGGATAGCAAGTGTGTTTGGGGGGGGGGGGTGTCAGGTTTTGTCTAAGTTTTCTAAGTCTTCAATTTTCTTCGTGATTAATAAAGTATCCATCCATCCATCCATTCATCTATCTATCTATCCATCTGTCTATCTAGTTCTTTGTCTCTGCTTCTAAGGAATTGTATGTCAGTGTGCTGTACCTGTTGCTTTTGCATAAACACAAACACAAAAATCACTGTGGGGATTTTCCACTGACATAATATTAGTCTAGCTAATTAGCCCTACACCTCCACCTAACCCTGACCTCAGTAACCTGAAGCAATTTTTTTTATGTAATTTTATTTTTCAAATAAACTGAACTAATTCAGTCCACATGCTATATGGTTAAAATCACTTGCAGATCTTACGTACCGCTGTGAATTTGGACACATATTACACACAACTCAGCATGTTCCGTTTCTTGTACGCATTGAAGAAAACTCAGCATGTGCTACAGGATAAGTAAACAAAAATATTAATGTAAATATAGAAATACTGATCTCGCCACTGACAAATCTACTGACAACATCCACACATTTTTTAATGTGAATGACACACACAAACACAGGTATCATTGTGGGGATTTTCCACTGACATAATATTAGTCTAGCTAATAAGTCCTGCACCTCCATCTAACCCTGAGCTCAGTGACCTGAAGCAAATCTGTTTTGGGTTTTGCAAATACAAATGTCCCCACAAAGGTAAGAAGGCCAGCTCTTTCTGTCTTTGTGGGGACAGTGAATATATAAACTAACCCCCTCTCAAACACACACACACACACACACACAGGCCGGTGTGTGTGCATGCCATAACCCAGTTGAGCTTATTAGGTGTTTGATATGTCTATGATTCACCTATTCCAGTTCCTGAGAGTGTCTGCACCTTAAAACACACACACACACACACGCACACACAGACAATACACACAGTCTGGTCTGTTTGTGGTTAGTAAGTGTGAAGTCAGAGATTTTAGCCCACAGTGTTCTGTGGTTAGCCGTTGTACTTCCTGTTACAGGTATGTTACTCCTCAGAGAGTCAGACAGAGTGGACCGAGTTTATATATCATTGGCTGGATCAAAAGCGTAGAAAGATCTGACATTTTTATGTGGGAACATTTTGCTGGTCCTCATAAGGAAATTGCTTGTTTTTATACAAAAAGAGCAACTTTCTTTTGAAAAACCAAAAGAGCCAAAATATTTGCATCTGGTTACTGAAGTTAAGATTAGGGTTATGGTTATATGCAGCATTAGTAAGCTACAGTAATCATTATGTCAATGGAACGCCCCCAAAACATATGTTTTACCAAGAATGTGTGTGTGTGTGTGTGCACTTACTGTTAACAGATAATGGTTAAACCAGCTGTTAGGAAACACACTCACAGACATACCTTGAAAGTCTGGGGGTCTATTGTTCATGGGGTTATGTGCATGTCAGTCACCCAACCCCTAAAGGTTATCTGGGTTATTTAAATACAAGGACAGTAGTTGAGACAGATCCCTGGTTGAAATATAAATGAGATAATAATGAAATATAATCGTGTAACACCAACGTGAGTGTGGTATCATGGAAAATCTCACCCTTCAACAAAAATGCTTTTTTTCTAAAATGCTTTCTGCACTCAATCTCTCAAAACCATTGTGAAGAGAGTTCAGTCTGAAGCTGGCTTTACAATATAACTAGGAGACCGATCCAACTGCTGTGATGCTGTTAGAAGACTGGCTAGCCGTGGAAGCTATCATTACAGAGACACGGAGAAGACAGACTTATATATTATTATCCCGTGGTCTATATGCAATGGCGATTGTAAATTAGATTCACAGTGGAAAAAGTAGAACTTCTGTATGAAGCTCTGGTATGCTGTGATGAAATTCATTGTCATGAATATTTTTATGGTACTGAAACGTGTATACTCTATGTACTTGGATGTGTACACGACTATAAATAGACAAAAGTTTGTGGACACCCCTTCTAATTGTTGAGCGCCGCTATTTCAGCTTCACTTACTTCATAATATAAAGAATACATTTATGGATACTCCTTTGACAAATAGTGGCAGTAGAACAGGCTGTACTGATACCCCAGTGTCTCTCAATATGACACATTTATAGGTTTCCTCTTCCAGCAAGTCAGTTCATTAACTTTCTGCCCTGCTGTCCTTAAACAAAGTCCATAGAGATCTGGTTGGCCAACTTTGATTGAGAACTTGCCTGGCTTGCACAGACCTCGAATTCATCAGACACCTTGAAAATGCACTGGAATGCCAAAAGTGAGGCAGGGATTGTCATTAACATCAGAAGCCAACCTCACAGTCATGTTCCAAAAATCTAGTGGAAAGCCTTTTAGAAGAACAAAAAAGCTGTTGTGGCAGCAAAGATGGGGGAGAAACTCCATAGTAAGCACCATGTGTGGGATGTGATTTTTTCTGAGAGTCCACAAAACTTTTGTCTATTTTTTTATTTTTATTTTTTTTAATTTTACAGCATTTAGCAGACGCCCTTATCCAGAGCGACTTACAATTGATACAAAAAAAAAAAAAAAAACTTACAATCCAAGCAATTGTGGGTTAAGGGCCTTGCTCAAGGACCCAACAGTGGCAGCTTGGCAGAGATGGGGTTTGAACCCTCGATCTTCTGGTCCAGAGTCCAGTACCTTAACCGCTAGGCTACCGCAGTCTACATTTGTCAGCTGGCTAACCAAGGGGCAGAGAATAGCTGTGCAACTCAGACTGTTGTACATGTCTAAATGGCAAATTTACTCATTCAACGAGCCCAGTCATCAACAGGTCGGTTTTCAGTTGTTGCCATTTATGTAATCTAATATTCGTTACTGAGAACTACATTCTACATTAATTCTAATCCTGCATTTTTTTTAGAACTGTAATTTTTGCCCTCCAGATCTATTTTAGAGGTGTATCAACAATAATGCACATGGGCCAGTCGATCATATAGTTGTTAACTGTTGTTGTTTTTATATTGGGTGTAAAATCTTGGTACCGGGCAGTTAATCTGTATGAAGGAAACTTTGTGAACGTTTTGTATTTGTGAAAAGGTAAGTCGGTGTTCAGAATCTCACTAATAAACATTGTCTGTATATTTCTTTTTGTAGGAGAGCTCTACTCCTGTGTTCCCTTCTGTGTTGCATTTGTTCTTCAGGGCTCACACAAGCGCTGTCTGAGGGTAAGTTGTGTTTCTGGCTATGTTTTTATACAGGACAACATAGTATCATATGTGCTTTTACTGCATCTGTGTGTGTGGGTCTGATCGTTTGAGGATACTTGGTCAGTCTAGGAATTCTTACTGGTTAACAGTGTGAATACACATCCCACACACTTGTCTGTATTTCCACCGTTTTGGGGACTTTCCCAAGACATAGTATAACTGTAGCTATCTCATGCAACAGCTACTTATGCTAAGCAAAAGCAAATATGCTTTTTTTCAAGTTAAAGATGTAGTGTTTGTAAAAAAGACCAGGAATTTTCCTTGGGGACCAGCAAAATGTCCCCACAAGGTAAATAATGTCAGGTCTTGCAGTCCAATTTACTAACACACAGCCTTATGCAACGTTTCCATAATATTATGTGGTTTATAGTGGTGAGTAGAACATGTTTTCCATTTGAATGTGTGTGTGCTGTTTGACTGTCCATGCATACTGGAAATCCACAGCTTTTTACAGTAATGCTGAATAGTGACATGCTCCAGAGTTTCTTTCTGGACAGAACCACACGACTTTGTCTCGTAAGCAGAAATAGTATGTGTTTGTGGTTGTCAGTCCCTCAGGCTCTCAGCTGTGCTCTGCTTAAATGTTTAGCTATGGTTTATGTCCATAGCTGACCAGATCTTTCTGTGTGAGTGTGTGAGTGTGTGAGTGTGTGAGTGTGTGAGTGTGTGTGTGTGTGTGTGTGTGTGTGTGTGTGTAAGCAATGGTAGCATTATGTCAGCTAATCTCAGAAAATACTCAATAAATACATACACAGACAAGTAAGCCATTTTTAATACAATCTGCTTCCTCTGCTTACCGATATTCTCTCACTCAGTCACTCACTCACCCACGCACAGCCTGAGCTTTACACCCCATTCACACACTTACACTCACCAATCACTTTATTAGGTACACCTACTTGTTTCAACACTCCGTGTCCATTTTATCAGTTCCACTTACCATATAGATGCACTTTGTAGTTCTACAATTACAGACTGTAGTCCATATGTTTCTCTACATACTTTGTTAGTCCCCTTTACTATGTTCTCTAATGGTCAGGACCCCCACAGATCAGGTACTATTTGGGTGGTGGATCATTCTCAGCACTGCAGTGACACTGATGTGATGTGTTGGTGTGTGTTGTGATGATATGAGTGAATCAGACACAGCAGTGTTGTTGGAATTTTGAAACGCCTCGGTGTCAGTGCTGACCTGAAAATAGTCCTCCAGCCAAAAATGCGTCCTGTGGGCAGCATCCTTTGAGCACTGATGAAGGATAAAGTGCTTTGTATCCATTTTAGTAGACATTACCACATGCTAGTCCAGATAAGCAATAGCCCAAGAACACATTTACAGCATTTAGCAGACGCCCTTATCCAAAGCGACTTACAATTAATACAATCTTACAATCCAAGCAATTGTGGATTAAGGGTCTTGCTCAAGGACCCAACAGTGGCAGCTTGGCTGAGATGGGATTTGAACCCTGGACCTTCTGGTTCATAGTCCTGCACCTTAACCACTAGACCATCACAGTCCCAACACATGATTGATGTAAGCAATTGTCTTTAGTCGCTGTTTGAAGACAGCAATAGACTCATGCATTATGACGTCCAGTGGAAGTTCATTTCACTACCTGGGTGCTGGTACGGAGAATAGTGATGCTTGTGTTCCTTTAATCTTGTGTGGTGGGTCCAGTTGAACCAAGCTCGTGTCTCGAAGGCTATGAGGCACAGAGCGTGGTTTGATTATAACCTTTAGATAAGAAGGTGCTGCTCCATTTTTGGCTTTGTAGGTGAGCATCAGGGTTTTGAATCTGATGTGGGCAGCTACAGGGAGCCAGTGAAGAGAACCTAGCGGTAGGGTGACGTGAGAAAGATCTGGTAAATTGAAAACCAGATGTGCTGCTGCATTGTGAATCAGTTGTAGGAGTCTGGTTCTACGGACGGGCACTGCACTAACACAAAGCGTGCAACAACAGATGAGTCTCTGACTTTACATCTACAAGGTGGACCAATATGGTAGATGTGTTTAATAGAGTGCACAGTGAGTAAACACAGTGTTGAAACACTCCAGCAGCACTGCTGCGTCTGATCTAATTGTACCAGCAAAACACACACTAACACACCACCACCACTTCGGTGTCACTGCAGTGCTGAGAATGATCCACCACCCAAATAGTATCTGATCTGTGCTGGTCCTGTCGAGGTCCTTACCAGTGCTTAATTTGAGCCAGATTCTGCAGGAACAAGATCCGGTACCTCTCATATTTGGACCTCATGCGTTCCGGCACCTATTCGTGTGGATCTGCATTTTTATATATAGAGTAAAATGAAAATGACCAATATTAATAAAGAAATTGTAATGAAATGGTACTTATTTGTGTGTAACCTAATTTCCAAACACCGAAACAGCTCACTTTCTTGATGGTAACTGGTGTAACTAGATTATAAGTCACGTATTGCGCCTTCATGCCTCAGGAGAGCTCACGGACAGCGAGGTTTGGAAATGGCTAAAAAAAAAAAAGACTACTAATAGTCTTTTATTGATGTAGATCTTCTATTTTGAAGGCAACTATGTTATGTGTTGCACTATGAGCACAGTTGTGGATAGTCGTTCCGGGACCTTTTTACTTAATGCCCACTTGTTGGATCACGGCATGCTTGGTGTTCCCCTCTATGTCATGTTTTACAAATGAAGCACTGGTCCTGACCATTAGAGAACAGTGTAAAGAGGACTAACAGAGTATGAAGAGAAACAGATGGACTACAGCCTATAATTGTAGAACTACAAAGTGCAACTATATGTTAAGCAGAGCTGAGTGTAGGAACAAGCAGGTGTACCTAATAAAGTGATCTGTGAGTGTATATAATGGTGTAATGTAGAGACCTAGACCGCATTAAAAGGGGGTACAACAGTGACGCATGTATAACCTGTGTGTCCGGTGTTCCAGTGCATTTTTGTGTGTAATTCTCTGTGGATGTGTTCGTGTATTAATGTATGTATGTAAATTTGCATTGCAGATGTGGATGTGCTGCAGCAGTTGGCTCTGCGTCTCGAGCAGGGTTCCCGTGCTGTCCCAGCTGGCGTCATCTCCCTCCGCTCCGGCATCATCCTTACAGCACGGGCACGGGTTACTGCTGCCACCCGCTCCATATTCCCGGTTCCATTTGCCTGGAATGGCACATTCCTGCTGAGTCTACGTTCACACCGCACCAACTCCGCTTTCCTATTTTCTGTGTTCTCTGGCTCGCAAATCCAGCTGGGCCTGCAGGTGGCACCGGGGGTGCTCACTCTATATGCTGGACGTGAAAACTCCGTTCGCTTTCCATATAACCTCCATGATGGTTGCTGGCACCACCTGGCTTTTGTTTTCTCTGGGCAGTCGGTCACGCTGCTGCCTGCCTGTGGCGATGGCAGTAATGCGACAGCCCAGGAGTTTCCACAGCCCCCTGCATTGCGCCTGGACCCCCGCGGCACCTTTAGACTGGGTGGGAGGAGTGCACTTCTGCCTGGTGTCGAGCCCTTTGAGGGTGCTGTGTGCCAGTTCGACATAGTGCCTCCAGGACAGCCGAACTACTGCGGTGCTTTACGCAAACAGTGCAGAGAAAATGAACCCTCCAAACCAGCCCAGGCTACACCATTGCTGCCTTTCCCATCCAAGATAGAACGAGCATCCATGTCTAATCATACTCTTGCAACTGTGCCAACTCTAAACCCATTGACATCCATGGATGGTGCTGCCAGACCTAGAATTGGCACCGATGATCTATCTCAAGACACAGCATCTTTGCAGATGTCCCATCCTAGGGTGGGACTTGAACCACCACCATCCCCATTACCCATAAACACCGTCACTGCTGCACCAACTCTCAGGACAGCCAAAGTACCCCAAAATAAGCCTAAACCCACTCCTTCCAAGCCCAGAGCGACAAAGCCCACCATTTTTGGTACCAAACCCACCACAGTGAAAGCTAAAACTAAATCTGTTACTACCAAACCCTTAGTGTCAAAGTCCATAAGTCCAAAACCTACTGTTTTGAAACCAACTAGTATGTCAAAACCTTCCAACGTAAAACCTACTAGCATGTCAGTACCCGCCACCTCAAAACCTTCTAGTGGGCCAAAATCTACCATCATGAAAACGACATCTATATCAAAACCATCCAAATCAAAACCTATAACCGCCAAACTGAAAGAAGTTAAGCCTTCCAAACCTCCAACTGCAAAACCAACGATCACCAAAACCACAATTTCAAAAGCTACTTTTCCTAAACCTTCTCCTCCTAAATCACAAGCCACCAGCAAGAAAAGCCCAGTTAATCCCCTGACCTCTCCAGTACCCCCTGTAACTAGTTCCACTAAGAGACAATCAAGTTCTTCAATGTATTTAACCAAAAATATTCTAGTAACACCCAAGAAGATGTCTCCATCGCCAGGTAAAAAAAACGAGCCTAAAGCCATCACCCAACGCCCACCAAAACACCTGCTTACAACAACCATCCCAGTCACCCCTGTTGTACCCCAAACCACTCCAAGAAAACATGCCCAGACCCCACAGGTTCCAGGAGTTTCACGTGTTACCACGCTTCCCCCAGAGACCGGGACAGTTCTGGCTGCTGATGGATTACTGGATTGGGACCTGGACCTGACGTTTGCTCCTCTGAATGGATTGATGGGGCAAAAGGGAGACCCAGGGCCTCCGGTAAGAAACTAAATTACAGCAGTGTATGTACTACACATACAGCATTCAGTCATAACATTAACACCAACTGTACATGCCTTCAAGACTCTGACCCATCGAGGCTTGGACTCCAAGACCTCTGAAGGTGTCATGTGGTATCTGGCACCAAGACATTAGCAGTAGATCCTTTAAGTCCTGTATGTTGTGAGGTGGTACTTCCATGGATTGGACATATTTGTCCAGCACATCCCACAGATGCTTGATCAAACTGACATTTAGGGAATGTGGAGGCCAAGTTAACACTATGAACTCTTTGTGGTGTTCCTCAAACCATTCATGAACAATGTTTGCAGTGTGGAAAGGTGTATTATATTGCTGAAAGGGGCCAATGCTGTTAGGGGTGTACTTGGTCTGCCATTAATGGCAGCACCGAAGCCTTCCCAGGAGAACATTGCCCAGAGGAAGACACTGTAAGAGTTGTTCACTTCTCTTCTCAGTTGTTTTAATGTTATGACTGAAGGTATTCCAATTTAATATGATTATTATCATTTGGTACATGCCTGAACATCTGTTGTTTTGCAAATACTGATCCGACTTTACCTCAACTTCAGCTTATCTTATGAGATTGTAAGTGGGTTGAACATACCCAAGAAAGAAACATAGTCCAGTATCGTATAGTATTGTGTTTGACAAATAGTAATGTGTTGTTATAGTTTTAGATATATTACAATAATAACAATATAGACAGAGACAACATGTTTTTGTTAAATCAAAAAACTGTAAAATCAAAACTGATGATGAATACTTATCTCATGTCTGGTTTTTGCTGGAGGTTGGTGATTTTTTTTCATACTGTAGGGACCTGATATTAATATTTAGGCAGATTACAGGTACTCAGTATATTTTGTAGTAATATCATGAAAGTTCTATCAGATAGAAATTGACTGATAGAAAGGTGTAACCATGCCTTTAACCAATAGAGCCACAATTTAAGTATAAAAACATTTTGCCAAATATGTTGCCCAAGATAAGGTTGCGATAGTGTTCAATATTAAAGAAAAATAATATCTAGGATCTTGTTGATAGTGATAACTTTTTTTTTTTCACCCTTCAGAATGTAAAATACTTATATTGTACTAACTCGTGCTTGTTCATATGATATTAATTGTTGCTTGCCAATAATATGAATGGAAACAACATATTTAAGAAAAACAGGTCTTAACGATTGCTGAGTGCGTTGTTGTTTTGGTACCTCAGCTGGATTAGGTCCGCCATGGACACCTGGCTTCCAAAACTTTTCATAATCTTCATATTCAGTTCAGTGAAACATGTTAGCTGTCGAGCTGTCTTTGACAGCGAGCATCTTCTGAAATAGTTTGCAGATTGCCATCTTTTGAGCAGGATCTTTTCAAAGTTGTGGGACTATAGTGGGTCTGCCATTGTTGGAACCATTACCAAGGCTTTGGTTTGCTTGGATTGTAAGATTGTATCGGTTGTAAGTCACTCTGTATAAGAGCATCTTCTAAATGACTAAATGTAAATCTAAAACCTAACCACCTCCATGTGAGTGAGGATGATCCACAGCTCCCAGTTAAATCCAACAATATAAGGTGCTTTCGCAGCAAACAGTTATAGGGACTAATTTGGGAGGAACATCCTCCAATGGAGCTCCCCAGAGAACTATGTTTGTTCGAGGGCTTTTTTTGGTTTGCATTCTCACTGCAAACCAAAAAAAGTTCCTGCAGTGCAAACATGCGAGAAAAGGGCCACTTTCTCCAACAGTCTCCAAAGGTTCCTCTGGTGGGAGAGCGCCTATGCATTGCGAGGCTGAGGCAGTCTGTATTTGTCTCCTGACACTGCTTGTTCAACATCAGTTTTAACTTCAGCCATGCAGTTTTATGCAGCTACGCTATCTTCACAAGTCGTGCAGTGACCATGTACTCTCATGGCATGTTTTGTGATTGATTTTTGTGTTTGACATTCTTGATATCATCATGTTGCACATAGTTTTGACAACAATTAAGATATTATTGTTGGCAAGGCATTTCACACATCCCTAATGGGACACCAGTCCATCACAGGACTAGCACAATCCCTCCCTTAGTCGTGGTCAATCATGCCTATATGAAGCCTGACCTGTCTGGGAGGCACGATCAGGATCCAAACCCAGGTCCCTCTGGTACAGTGACTGTGGGCCACTGTAGCCATTTGCTTTTAAAAAGATATTGAGTTATGTAAATACAGTACTAAAAATATATTACGTTATGTTTATATTACCAGTACAGATATGAGAAAGTACAATAGCCAATCATTCTTACTTTGTTACTTTATACCACGGACAGGGCATTTCCTGGACTAGGGACTGTGGTAGCCTAGCGGTTAAGGTACTGGACTCTGGCCCAGAAGGTCCAGGGTTCAAATCCCACCTCTGCCAATCTGCCACTGTTGGCTCCTTGAGCAAGACCCTTAACCCACAACTGCTTGGATTGTAAGACTGTACCAATTGTAAGTCGCTCTGGATAAGGGCGTCTGCTAAATGCTGTAAATGTAAATTTCCTAAAATACCTGTGGAGTATTATTCACAAAACATCCCACAGCTCTTCAGTTTTAATAATGTTTTGATGAGAAAGTGTTACATTATGACTGTAGTTCATCTAGGTTCCGTGCTGTGCTGATTATTGATTACTGCCTACAGAGGTCCCATATGCAATTATTAAAACATGAGAAAAATGTTCATTAACACGCAAGCAATATAGCTCATAGGGGAGCAACACAATTGTCTGACACAGTTGCTAAATTCCAAAATTACTGATAGGAAACATTTAGAGAAACGACTGAAATCAATCCACCTTGTTTTGTGGATCACACTAGATAGGCCGACGGAGTTAAACACCACAGATTTCCTCAAAGTAGTTACAACTAACACATTAAACAAAGACTTTTGATTTTCTGTAGGCTCCATTTTTGACAACAGCAAAGCAAAGGTTTGAAACAGTAGTAATGATTCACATAATGAAGTCATGAACAATGGAAACAAAATATGTTGCGTTGTATGAAAAAAATTGGTGGTGCTAAAAAGTACAAATATAAGAAGTATATAAAATAAGTATACATAGGTACTCCTATGCGGTCTGCGGTGGCCAGACATACGATATTTCAACGTTTTGGTTGGAATCCATACTTTAAAAAACCATACTTAAAATTTTGAATTTTCCCGGGCAAGCGATAGGTGATGCGCTGTACTCTCCCACACTGTGAGGAAGTCAGCAGGGCGTTGCGTAACGAGTCATGTGGCGACATTCCTGAGCTCTGGGAAATGTAGTGAGGAAAGCCGTGGTCACGCAATAATCGTTTTTTGTTTACTCAATAAATTACAAGAGATATTCAATACTTTTATTATAAGATGAACCTTATGTTAATGATTGCCCAACTGTAGTTTAATGTAAGTGTTTAAATCATGTTTAAGGTACGCTACACACTCGATACTCTCCTGTACTTATATTTGGAACTCTGCGTGAGGTAGGGAGTCACGTGGCAGGAGTGATGAATGCTGGGAAATGTAGTGAGAAAAAGCCGGGTTCACAGTCGTGTACAGTATTAAGCATGTGTAAGGAATGCTACGCTATGTTATAGACGGGGTATATATTACACTCTTGGGTGCCCTTTATGAACATGTTACAAGTTTATGAGTAAACATGTTATAAGATTGTGTCAACATGTACAAAAATTTAGAAAGTTTGGAAGACGTTGGACATTCCAATAGCATTAAAGATGCAGAGAGCTGGGCATTTTCTAAATTGTTAGACCGTGAGTGAAGTCCTCTATTATTAGAAGACGTTTATTAACTGAAGTGCACAACATCCACTCTAAATACACACATTCTAATGTTAACTTGCTTCTCTGACACACCTCAGACAGGTTTAATGACAGACACCCACTAAATCATACACACACACACACACACACACACACACACACACACACACACACACACACATGCACCTGCTGACTGTCTTAAAGTAAATTACAAACAGAAACAGACACTCACACTTGGCACACCTAATAGACATGAGACACTCTCATTAACCGTAGTCTACTATAATAACACTAACCGCGCCCTACACACACACCCCAACACTTCTCGGTGTGTGTTTGTGTGTGTTTGCGAGAGAGAGAGAGAGAGAGGGAGAGAGAGGGATGGATGGATGGATGGATGGTCAGATAGAGATACATTGTGGAAAAAGCCACTGTCTCCCACTGTATATGTAGACGCATAGCAGTAATCCTTGGAGATTCCTTACATAAACACACACACACACACACACACACACACACACACACACGCTCCTCCCCCCTTGAGTGCTTTCTTCAATGGAGCCCTTTCATCCTATGCCACGTGGCACTGGTTGGGGAGGGTAAGAGAGAGAGAGCGAGAAAGAGAATTTGATCAAACGATCACTCTCTGTTAATTAATAGCTATATTTGCATGTATTTCTTATGCAAATATTTGCTGATGTGTTTGCTTTGCAAACACCTATTCCCAAACTAATTTATGCTTGAGTGTTAAGTGTAAACATATCATCCATATGTGCTGAAAATCGAAACAGTATGTATCAATATGGAGGTGGCCTTGTGTTCATCGCTATAGCATTGTCAACTGTTCTGGAGAGGATGTGCTTGTTGCTTTGATTGTATGTAGCCACAAGACTGTAGGGTGTCTATAAGGCAAGTTCCACTGTTAAATAAACGTATTACTTGACCATCAATGCATATGAGAAGTTTTCAGACTTGTATGAATCACAAGGAAGCCTGGTTTTATCCACATTTCATCAATTCAGTTTGAGCATGTAGTAACAAAATTAAAGTGGGACTTCCATTATAAGTATTAGTCTCTGAGGTGTTGTTTGGAAATAAGATCACAACGCTCAGCAGCTAGCCAAGTTTTTCCACACCATACCCCATTTGTGCATGGAGCCACTATCATGAGCTTCCTTATGCTGTTGTTGCAAAGCTAGAAGCAAACAGTTCTCCACAATGAGCTTGATTGATCACCCCACATTTCCACTGCTTCAGGGAATTTCCACTCCAGTCATCTCATGTACAACTTTTGGCTTCTGTGCTGCCCTCTGGTCATGCAAACACAATCTGTTATGCTCCCGTTGGAGCATAAGTGTTTTGGGGCAGTCTGGAACCAAAGCAACCTTTGGATAGCTTAGATTGCTCATTGGTTATTGGAACCACATTTTTTATATTTTTAAATGACCTGCTTAATGAGGAGCTTAATATCTAAGTCAGTAAGTTAAAGTCAATAAAATCTAGCATTACCCAATTGTCTAGTGTATTATGTGTAGTTAATTAAGAAATCCAAAAAGCATGATGATGATTAAAACATTTTTTGTCTTACATGCACGAGTGAGAAGGCTGATGGGAAATAGGTTATACACGATTCTATTGTAGTACACAGGTGTGCGTTTACTTGCGCAGTGTTTCACAAAAAATTGTGTGTGTGTGTGTGTGTGTGTGTGTGTGTGGGCATGTGCATGCACTTGACAGTTCAGTATTTTATAAAGCAAACAAACTCATGGGGAAATGGGAAGGCATTAGTATGAAGTTCCTGATATTCTGATAGTGTGTGTGTGTGCACATTTGAGTGGGTGTTTAACCCCTCTCCCGCCTTGTGTCTTAAGGGACTTCAGGGACCTCCAGGAAAACCAGGAGCGGCAGGAAAGAAAGGACCACAGGTAAGTGTATTTGTGTGTCCACTTTATATATCTTTGTGAAGAACCAAATGTCCCAACAAGGATAGAAAGATCTGACATTTTTTGCCTTGTGAGGACATTTTGCTGGTCCCCACAGGGAAAACTTCCTTTTTAAATCAGAAACCGCACCTTCTTTTGAAAAAAAAAACAAAACAAAGGTCAAAAGATATCCGTTAGGATACTGAGGTTAAGGCTATGGGTCATGGGAGTGGAGGGCACCGACAGACTGAGACAGAATGCTATCCAGTGGGTCACAGTGGGTCATGATGAACCCAGTGTGAAAGCTAATATGTCACGTCCATACACCATGGCTAGAAATAGTGCTAAATAAAAAGAGCCATATTCTAGGTTTGTATGCACACTCCTGTTTCATCTGTCAGAACATTCATTTTACATGCATACACAGTGCCAATTTAAGTTCATACCATAACACCTGTACCTCTGTAAAAATATGCAGTACTGTGCAAAAGTCTTAGGCCACCATTAAATAGCTCTACCATTTGTTTTAGCAATGCTATAATGACCATATGTAATTATTTCTTAGTGTCTTTATGAGAATACAACCAGAAAATGCAGATTTGTATGCAGTATTAAAAAACTGAAAAACATCAGAAAAATCAGCTTATGTTATGCTCCAGTGGCAGTTATTTAGTGCGACCTCAAATTTGATCTGGGAGCTTCGTCGGGATGCCAAGTTGACCCTTCTTCAGTTCAAAGAAGCTTGATCAGAATGCCCTTTTAGGAAGGGTAGCTGCCAAGGAATCACATTTTCAGAAGGGCTACAGGGTGAAAAGGCTAAGATATGCTAAAGCTTACAAAGATTGGAATGAAGATCAGTGGAAAAGAGTATTATGGAGTGATGAATCCAAGTGTGAAAATGGCAGTTATTGTGTGTGAACAAGCAATTTGGCCCAGCCAAAATGATCCGATTTTTTTTCTGTCACTGTGATGACATTTGGTCCTCATGTATAGGTAGACAAAGACACAGACACACAGACATCACATAGTAGTGTTCAGGACCTCAGCCTTGACCTATGGCTAGGACTTCACATGGGTGTGATGTGTGACATTAGCAACTGTTGCTACCATGTAGAGGTTCACAAATGCGTCAAATCCACAGGTCACGTATGGCCGTGTGTTCTTGTGTGTATCTTGGGTCTTTGTGGGTCACAGACGGTTTGTCTAGGTGGTCTTAACCTCTGGTTTGAAGTTTGAATCACAGCAGGAAGCCGCCTCTGACCCTAACCTTAAATGACCCTAGCACATAAGGGTTATGTGCTGGGGTCATTAGAGGTCACAGTTAGAAGTGTGTAGCTGAACGTCCAGACTGTGACTTTTTTCTTACCTGTCTCCTGACTGATACATAAACTACTGTGCGTCTGTATTCACTGATGATTTGTATTACCATGTTTTATTTGTTTGTGTTTGTGATGTAGGGACCTCCAGGGCCACATGGTAAGCCAGGACGACCCGGTCCCCCAGGCTTTAAGGTATGCATGCGTTCTCTTACTTTGGCAGTTTTTCTCTCTGCTCTGTTCAATTCATATTCTGCTTATTGCTCCACTTTGCAGATGTAACGTCAGAGACAGTAGCTCATCTGTTGTTGCACAGTTTGTGTTAGTCATCCTCTAGTCCTTGATCAGTGCTCACAGGACGCTGCCTACAGGATGCTGGTGGCTGGATATTTTTGGTTGGTGGACTATTTTCAGTCCATCTGTGACACCGAGATGGTTAAAACTCCAGCAGCACTGTAGCGTCTGATCCAATTGTATCAGCGCAACACACACTATCACACCACCATCTCATCAGTGTCACTGCAGTGCTGAGAATGACCCACCACCCAAATAGTAGCTGATCTGTGGGGGTCCTGACCATTAGAGAACAGAGTAAAGGGGACAAACAAAGTATGTAGAGAAACAGATGGACTACAGACCGAAGCATATAAATATATACCTGAAGAAAAATCCCCACACATTTATGTAATGGCTTTGGATGTCAGGTACAGGACCAGGGAGACTCTCACAAAATGACACTTCAAAGGCACTGGGTTGATTAATTATCAACTTAATGACATGGCAAGCAATAGTCCTCATGTCAATCTGACTGCAAATTTGTAATAGAATTGTTTAATAATTGGTCCATCTTGATCTGTCAATAGCTATGTGAGAAAGTTAGAACCAGCTTGATGTAAAGTATTGTTTTTCTTTATTGAAGTCCATGCCAACAAAGTGCTAATTGTAATTTTTGTTGGTGATTCCATATTTTTCCTCTACTTGCTCTGGAAAAATATGCCATTCATTTAAACGATTAAATTGAAGTAGTTCTGAGGTATGCTTCATGAAGCCAGTCTGTTCAGCTGCTTTGGTGTTGTGATATCCTTATTTGCCTCGGAATAAAATTACTGAGGACATCCTGTATGTGTGGTGATTCCAAAACTTTTGCCAGATTGTGTCCCATTATGATCTCCTTTCAAATGAGTGCTAGTTTAAGAATACAGGTATGCGCATATTAACGTCCACATTACATCATGTGAAAAAGGACGTTGAACGAAATGGACGTTAGCAGTGACGAAGTAGTTTAGATACTTTGCACATAGTGCTTTATTTTAAGCAAAGTAGGAACTTAAGACATGTTTTTCCAACTTCAAGACTGCAGTTCTATGTTCCGCCAGCAGGTGTTGCAAGGGTTCCCTTGTACTTGTTTTCTGTCATTCAGATGTGTATATATAACACAACTGTTTATTTCCTATTGTAATAATTAATACCTTGAACGTTAAAGCGAATGGATGTTGAGCGGATTGCCATTAAACAGTGCATATTTCTATGTAAGGTGGAAAATGAAGGAGTCCTATTTCTTACCAGCGAGTGGATAACATGTACAGTGGGGCAAAAAAGTATTTAGTCAGCCACTGATTGCACAAGTTCTCCTACTTAGAAAGATGAGAGAGGTCTGTAATTTTCATCATAGGTACACTTCAACTATGAGAGACAAAATAAAAAAAAAATCCAGGAAATCACATTGTAGGATTTTTAAAGAATTTAATTGTATATCATGGTGGAAAATAAGTTCAACTCATACTTTGTAACATAAAACCTTTGTTGGCATTGACAGAGGTCAAACGTTTCCTGTAAGTCTTCACCAGGTTTGCACACACTGTAGCTGGTATTTTGGCGCCATTCCTCCATGCAGATCTCTCCTCTAGAGCAGTGATGTTTTGGGGCAACATGGACTTTCAACTCCCTCCACACATTTCCTATGGGCTGAGGTCTGCAGACTGGCTAGGCCACTCCAGGACCTTGAAATGCTTTTTACGGAGCCACTCCTTCGTTGCCAGAGCGGTGTGTTTTGGGATCATTGTCATGCTGGAAGACCCACCCCCGTTCCATCTTCAATGCTCTCACTGATGGAAGGAGGGTTTTGGCTTAAAATCTCACAATACATGGACCCCGTTCATTCTTCCCTTAACACGGATCAGTCGTCCTGTCCCCTTTGCAGAAAAACAGCCCCAAAGCACGATGTTCCACCCCATGCTTCACAGTAGGTATGGCAACACTCAACATTCTTCTTTCTCCAAACACGTCGAGCGTTGAGTTTTTAGCAAAAAGTTCTATTTTGGTTTCATCTAACCACATGATATTCTCCCAATCCTCTTCTGGATCATCCATATGCTCTCTGGCAAACTTCAGACGGGTCTGGACATGTACTGGCTTAATCAGGGGGACACGCTGGCACTGCAGGATCTGAGTCCCTCTCGGTCGTAGTGTGTTACTGATGGTAGCCTTTGTTACTTTGGGTCCCAGCTCTCTGCAGGTCATTCATCAGGTCCCTCCGTGTAGTTCTGGGATTTTTGCTCACCGTTGTCGTGATCATTTTGACCCCACAGGATGAGATCTTGCGTGGGGCTCCAGATCGAGGGAGATTATCAATGGTCTTGTATGTCTTCCATTTTCTTACAATTGCTCCCACAGTTAATTTATTCACACCAACCTGCTTGCCTATTGGAGAGTCACTCTTCCCAGCCTGCTGCAGTTCTACAATTTTCTTCCTGGCGTCCTTCGACAGCTCCTTTGGTCTTGGCCATGGTTGAGTTTGGAGTCTGACTGTTTGAGGCTGTGGACAGGTGTCTTTTATACAGATAACGAGGTCAAACAACTGCCATTAATACAGGTAACGAGTGGAGGACAGAAGAGCTTCCTAAAGAAGTTGTTACAGGTCTGTGAGAGCCAGAAATCTTGCTTGTTTTTGGGTGACCAAATACTTTTTTTCCACCATGATTTACAATTAAATTCTTTAAAAATCTTACAATGTGGTTTCCTGGATTTTTTTTTCTCATTTTGTCTCTCTTAGTTGAAGTGTACCTATGATGACAATTACAGAAGTAGCAGAACTTGCACAATCAGTGGCTGACTAAATACTTTTTTGCCCCAGTGTATTTATTGAGATGCTACTGAAAGAAACAGAACTTTTAACCAGTTCTTCTCCAAACATGGTTTTGAAATGCCAAAGTCATATTATTTGCAGTTACCAGTATATTCTCAACATGTTAATGACTATATGTAATACTGCTGAAACTGTGGCTTGTGTGTGTGTGTATTTATATGGTGTTAACAGTTGGGTCTTAGTTTCTCTCATGTTTATTTCCCCTGCCTCCCTTAAGACAACAAACCTACACTTGTACAAACGTTTTTTTAAAACAAAACACACACACACGCACAAACATACAGACATTCATGTGATATTTGATGGCCATAGTAAAGTGTCAGAGTTTAATGTAAGTGCAATTAGACCAGGCAAACTGGTGTCAATCATGCTATGAAGATGCTCTGAATGATCCATGTTAATTTTCTTCCCCTTGCTATGTCTGTCTCTCATGATTGGTCTTTTTTTAAGGACATAAGGGTGACCTGGACTCTCCCCTGGAAAAGCTCCTAAAGGAGAGAAAGTGAGTAAAGACTGTCCCATCATTGCTGTCCATTCACACCCTTCTCTGGTGGCCTGCATGCTGTTTTACATTATAATGCTTTAAATTTAATAAGTTCAAATCAAGTGGCTCCTACAACCAAGCAGCAAAAGAGTTAGACAGTTTTAGCAGTGCAGTTGTTGCCATTAGCTTCTTCCAGCCTCATTTCAAACTGGCGAACATTAAAGGTCTCGGTGGGTTGGTGTTGGCTACCTGTTTCTACATCTAGTGCATTGCCATAAGTATTCACTCCCTAACAGTTTTGTTTTGTTACAAACTGGAACTTATTGGAATCACACATGTCATCCGTCTAAACACAATGGTCTATATTATTAAAGTGTGGCATTACTATAACCAGTATATTGTGCAAAATTATCAAGTTGTTTGCTCCAATGAAAAAATTAATTGTAGTTCTGGTGCAACCAGTTGCCATCAGCAGTCCAATTATTAGGCCACAGTTAGAGTTGACTTGTGCTTTGACAGTTTCTAGAGTGCTCTCTGCCATGCTGAGGCCCACATTCTTTGCCACTGTGGCCCTGGAAGCGAAGTGCCTGGCCACAGTAACCAAACAGGCCATGTTGAGAGTGTTAGAAGTCTTAAGGACAGTCTTCATGGGTATGGTCAAACCCATTTGCCCATTGAGCCCTGAGAAAGGGCATTCCATTGGCAGCTTCTTTCTCTGACCAGCCTAAAACTGCACCAGTGGGTCTTTACCTGCCACATTGGTGCCCCCAAACTATCTGATGCCACATCTGCAGCCCCTGCAGACCCCACAGCTTCTGATTGCCAGCTTGCAAACCCTGCTATCTTTGATTGCAATCCTCAGAGGTGATGCTCATGTATCCTGCGATTGTGTCAGAGGTCCCTGTAACCCCAGAAGTGGACCCTGTGCCTCTGGTGTCCATCATTTTGGACATCTCAAAGGGGTCATCATATTGGAACTTTGTCTTTTGGCCACCCCCACTAGGTCCGACAATACGTACCCTTTTCCACTGGCAATTCCAATGAGGAGTCCATTGACTATGTTTTATGCTGTTTTGCCTACTCACCTGTCATCCCTGCTTGGTCTACTGTGCTCCCCTTATTCATTTCTCCTTTGAGATGTGCCCTTTGTGAGGGGCTATGTCATGAGCAGGTGCCCCGAAGAGGGTGTTCTGTCGGACCTGATCTCTCTTTGTGGTTGAATGTGGACTGCAGGGAGTGAATATTTACTCAGCGAACAGCTGTCTGTAACACTACGAAATGAGGGAACGTTCAAGGATATTTAATGCTCATGTGAGGCACTGTACTTAACCTCACAGACAACAAAGGCCGTCTAGTGTTGCTTTAAAATTATGATCTCACAATAATAGGGAGAACAAGTGTCTATGGCACCAGTGAAGAACCTTCTAATTGTTCAGTGTGATCATATACACTTTATGGTCAACAGTATCTGGACATCCCTTCTAATTAGTGAGCATTTCAGTCACACCCATTTCTAGCCGATTTCTGAAATGGCTGGGATATTTCCGTCGGCATGGAATGGGTCGTACTGAGGAGCTCAGTATCTTTTAACATGACACTACCATGGGTTACCATTTTCAAACTAGTCGGTTTGTCATTGTTCTGCCTGCTAAGGCCACACTGTGAGACAGGAAATGCTGTTGATGTGCAGTGGAAACATCTAAGAGAAACAAATGCTCAGCCTGCAGTTGAGACAGAGCAGCGCCGCTAAATGCTGTAACTGGTACAGAGCTTTGAATAGTGACATCAAGCCCTGACTGCAAACCTAGCAACCCCTTAAACAAGCCTAAAACATCTATTTTCTGGTTATGTGGTTACTTCGACAGCTGTTCCCATGATGTGTCAATATTGTTGACAGTGAACTCTGGTGTTTCTGGTTTGGTGGTGTGGTGTTTTTAACCCCACCCTTGTCTCCCAATTTGGCATTTCTAGTTCCTCAGTGTTCAATCATTTGCATGAAATGCATCACAGGAGGAGGGCTGTAGGCTAACAAGTGCTGCCGCACAATTTGCAGAAACCACCACCACCACCACTTTTCTACCACATACTTCTACAAGGAGATTCAATTTGTTGGAGAAATGGACTAAGCTCAGCATGTTCATCTTCCATCTTTGGCAGCGTCTAGATTGCCTGATGGGGCCACTGTTGCATTGGCAGAGAGATGGACTGAAATGGACTGATGTTTGAAATGGCACACTACATACCGGTACTGCTCGCATACTAAATCTGCCTACTACTGAAAATAGTATGCAGTATGCGACCAAAATGAAAATCTGTAGTGCCCTAAACATACCAGGATGGTGACGTACTCTGGTCAGATTTTCCATTATTCAGAGGGAGCTATCTTCATGGTGTACCGCATCCCATCATGCACTGCGGCCTCACCAGCTCAGCCTGCTTTATCAAAAGAACATGGCGTAGGTTAACACTACGGAGGAGAATTCTGCCAACTCCTACCATTATAATGTGGTTTTAGTGGTTGTTTTGGGATATGTTCCCATCAGAACGAGGCTTATAAATTAAAAAAGAAAAGTCACGTGACTGTGGCGCTACATCGTATGACAGAACTTGTTACTGTGCAGTGTACTATGCAGCATAGTAGTGTTCCATTTCGAATACAGCCATAAAGATGACATTCCCTCACTTAAAGGCAACCCAATTATGTCTCTATATCATCCAACCAGGCTGAGATCCTGGATAAATTTGACAACAATGTGTACAGATCTACAGAGAGAGGTGCTCCTGGATTTAAGATGGGGTTACGTTATAAGAAATCCATTGTATGTTTCATAAACCAAGGAGTTTAGATATAGTCTATACGTCATATTGTAGCCTACCTTATACTTGATTAAAATACTTACATTAACCTACAGTTGGACAAAATCAGAAACCAAAGCCAATTTTATTATGAAGTGTCAAATATGTCATGTTGAATATTGAATAATGTATTGAAAGAGAAACAGAAATTGTAGTCTTTTTGGACTGCTGGTCAGCTCAGTCAGCTGGCAGCTACCAGGTTCAAGTGTCATGACATTTGAACTCCTCCCACTCACACATGGACACTTTTAGAGATGTTTTTTGACCAAAAGCATGAGTCTTTTTCATGAATGAGAATGTGCATACTTGCAGGTGGTATATGAAAGAATATTTTTACATAGTAGTACTCCAGTAAAAAAACAACTACTAGAAAGTTCAGTTTTCCTTAGAACAGTCAAGTCAAATTGCTTTATATAGTGCTTTTTTTTACAATATGGAATCATCTCAAAGCAGCTTTACAAATATATTGGCTCAAAACCCTAGTTGAGCAAGTCTGAGGCGGCAGAGGCAAGGAAAAACTCCCCTAACATTATAGGGAAGAAACTTTGGGAGGACCAAGATTCAAAAAGGGACCCAACCCTCCTTGGGCAGCCTGGAATGTTAAATGTAAGAATTAAAGAATTATATCTAAAGAAAATTTACTACTAAAAATTAGAACAGAATAATATATAGTCTAAGATGACATAAACTAAGTATGAAATAATACAGAATATAATAAAATAGATGATAAAGGCTATAGCATGTAAGATATTAGTATAAATAAATAAAATATTGAATACAACAGATTTAGGATTCTGCGAGTTGAGTTAGTCCAATTAAAAAGAGTCACTGTAGGTTCTTGTTTCCTCGATGGGAAAGATTTGGTTGTAATAACTAGTTATTATTGTAACACTAGTTATTCATTTATGAATTGTCTTTACAAACAATATTAATGTGCTTACGCTATGTAATAAGATTAAAATAAAAGACCTGCCATAAAACATTTTGAGCATGTTATGAACTTCAGAACCCTTGAATTACGTTTTAAAATTACAGCTTACTGGCTTGTGAATTTGTACTCAGGATCTGTGGAGTATAACAACCCTCACTGATAAGGTTCAAGCCACATGTGACATCCATGCAAGACCAGTTGGGATCATGTATGCAGGAATTGTGTTTTCTTGAAATCACCTCATGCAAATCCAAAACAGCTTCCTGACATGTGGCACAGGACAGAAAATGATTGTCTTTATATAGGACAGTCATTAAGCCAAACAGTAAATAATAGAGGCTTCATGTCAGCATACTGGCTAATGTGCATTCTTTATCTATCCTTTCATATGGTTCAAATTTGTTATCTGCATGCATCTCCTTAGTCTGTATTTTTCTTGTTTAAAGGATTTAAAGAAGGCCTGCTGCCTTTGCTTCCACATTCTGGCATGGTACCCAAAACCACATGTTGCATTCTACCATTTTTAGCTTATGGTTCAGGCTGCCCAGAATGTCCTGCAATAAGACCAGTCACAGTGACCATTGCATGTTTATTTGGCATTTCCCATTTACTGTATATAAAATGACTTTAGCCATCTTAAAATCACTTGTATAGAATCCTGCCTTTGGACTTAGAATTGGCTTGCATTGCTAGAAACCCAATATTTTGGTTAATGGCAGTGACTTTAGGGGAAAAAATTGCTGTAAAATCTCAGGCTTACTGTTTCTAGTGGCTATTGCCTTTTTTGATTGTTAGGATTTTCATTTAATATTTTTGAATGCAACCTATACTTTTGTCTAATTCTAATGGTTTGTCAGCAATGCTTAGTTGCTAAGTTTTTTTTGTTTTTTTACTTGTGTGTGTTTGCAGGGAGATCTGGGTAGTATTGGTCCTGTTGGTGGAGCTGGTATAGAGGGTCGAAAGGTAGGTAATTCTTCTATAATGTTAAAGATAAACATAATTGCACATTTGTGTTTAATCTGTTTACCATGCTTCCTTAACTAACTGCTATGAATGCTTTTCTTTACTATTTTTGATATACATACTGTGTTCGTGCACACACACACACACACACACACGGAGTTACAGTACTGTGCAAAAGTCTTAGGCCATCATTACATTTGTTGTTTTATCAATGGTATAATTACCATATGTACCATACATACAAGCTTGGATTTGTCCCTCTATAAACTTCAGCATATCTTAGCATTTTCAACCTGTTCCCCTTCCCAAAAAGTGGTTTATTGGCTGTTGCCCTTTCTAAAAGACATTCCTGATCACGATTCTGTAACCTATAGAAGCTGTTTTATCTTTTTTTTTCAGTATTTTACTATTGCATACAAATGTCCTGTATTCTAGTAAACATACTGAGAAATAATTGGTTACTGTGTGGTCATTACACCATTACTAAAACTACTATCTAATTTAATGGTGGCCTCAGACTTTTGCACAGTACTGTACATACTGTGTTTGCCTCTAGCTCGGACATAAATACTAATAGTAATGTCTAACTGAATGTTTGTGTGCTGTCATGGATATTGAGTGTAAACATTGTAGGGAAGCCCTATTGAGTACTTTACACAGTCGTGACGCAGATTGACAGCACTCACACACACTCTGTATGATAAAATATCTTTGGGGGCTTGTTCTAAAGTCACAGACATATTTTGGACCTAAGCAGTCCTAAGCAGATTAATAAACAAAACTATAAACGATGTGTAAGCTGCCCAAGAGAAACCAAAATATGTTTGCTTTCAGAACTAATAGCAAAGGAAATATTCAATGCAATACATAAACCCTGAAAGCAATCTACCACACAGCCAAAAGGAAAGCATGGAAGCCATGGCCTGTCAGGTAGGAGTGATACGTAACAGAAGCAGTGAGTGGAAGTTCCTGAATACTGTAAGTGTTTGATGAGGGTTATCTGGAGATGACATAGTTTGAAAATACAATACTAACAATCCCATAGCCATTTGTAGTCAGGACAATAAAGGAATCAGAATGAATGTGTGTATACCTGAATATAGTGAATAGCTGTCATTCTGTTAAAATTAATATTTTATTTACTTTAGAAATGAAAATGCAGCCACCTGTAAGTCAGATATTTGATACTAATTTGGGGGAATTTAGTACTGGAGAAGTTTGCAGAGCGTTTCGCTGGCCCGATGTCAGTTAATAGGAATTTTTCTAAACTCACATAAAGGAGTCCCAGTCACTCTGTATATTTGTGTGTGTGAATTTTCCTTGGAAAAAAATGTGGAAAGTAGCAGCTGGCCCCGGGAGAAGAAAAGGTGTGTGTTTGAGTGAGTGTTCATGTTTAATAGCGTGTTTTTACATGTAAATGAGTTTCCAGATGGGTCAGCAAGGGCCCTGCCAAGACTACACACTTCCCACTGCAGTATTACTCTCTCTGTTGTAAATACCGAATCCTAACAATGCATACTTAACACCGTTCTTTTAGAATGCAAGCCAAATGGTCAAAACTGTAATATGTTCCTATTATCATAAGGACATTTAATTCCATAAAGAGATAAAAACATACACACGCACAAACACTCTCTTGTGTTACATTTGCATATACAGTGTGAGTTACATAACACCGGATGAGTAAGAACTGATACATCAACATCCTCCGCTATGGGGCGCTGAGATTTCTGTTTAAAAAACTCCTTTTTGCTGCTCTATTACTATAAAATGTTTGTTTATTTCTGTGTTTTCTTTTCTTTTTATTCATGTCATCATTAGATCATTAGATAAAGTTCAACATGCAGTACTATGCAAAAGTCTTAGGCCACCATTAGATGAGATATACCATTGTTTTAGCAACGATAATGACCATATATGCTGCATGGACTTTACACCTGCATGCTACATCTACTGTACACTAATCCTAAAATTAACATCACTAACCTAAAGCAAATCTTTTGGCTCTCTTTAAAGCGAGTTGCAGCCTTTGCAATTTCTCCTGAGAGGATATGGTAAAAATGTCACTGTACATTTAAGAACTAATTAGTATTTGGTATGTCCCCCTTTTGCTGTAATGACAACGTGCACACGAGCTGACATCTGTGTTATACCAACATGATTTCACAATATTCCAAAGAATCTTGTGTTGTTATGAATGTTTGGCTTTTTCTTTCTTCAAGTGCCCCATAAATGCTCTATGGGTTTTGGTCACGTGATTTGGGGGTGGGATTGGTTGGTGGTAATTATCCTGCTTCAGTGTGAATCCTTCTCCAATGATCCAAACAAGCATTTTCACTAGTGCTCTCAGACTGTGGGTCTCCACTGTGTGTACTGTTTATGTACATATAATATATAATCATATTACCCAAGTAAATTGTGTTTTTACAAATGACAGCAGTATAATACATATGATCAGAATGTTGTTTTGTTTGTACTGTATTAGAACAACTTTGCTGTTTAACTACTAATTTCAGGTTCACAGTAAGCTAGAAAAGCCTGGGTTAAGCTTCCCCATCCTCAGAAGTGCTTTTGAGTAGACTAACCTGAAAGTCTGGAGCTTATTTTTTGCTGTCCATTGGCAAGCATTTGTAACAGATGGAGTTCAAACTGTGATATATTCTAATGCACCTAATGAAGAAAAACACTTAATGGGTAATGTACCAAAAACCAGACTAGGAGCAGGACGAAAGTGTGCTCAAGCATTTGTAGTGTTAACTGATATATATATATATATATATATATATATATATGTATATATATATATATATGTATATGTGTATACGTGTGTGTCTCCTCACATCTCATGATCGCTGTTGCTCCCCTGTATGTGTGTGTTTCTCTATATCTGTATATCTCTCATAGATCTCTCTATCACTCTATCTATCTCTATAGATATCTATATATATATATATATATCATATATCTATCTATATATATATATATTATATATAGATATAGATATATATAGATGTGTGTGTGTGTGTGTGTGTGTGTGTGTGTGTATGTGTGTGTGTATATATATATATAAACACACACACCAATCACTCTATTAGCTACACCTTCATGTTTATACAGTCGTTGTTTATTTTATCAGTTCCACTTCCCATATAGATGCACTTTCACTGTAGTCTGTGACTGGCCGCTTTCTGACATCCACCTCCTACCTTTTCTTAATGTATGAGTCTCTAAAGTTTTTCCATAGTCTTCTCACTTCATCAACTAGCCTATAGAATAATAACGAGGTTCAACATCTAAAAGTAATTGTAGGTCAACTGGTTACACGGGTAAACTGTTTCATTTTAGCGCAATAGCTGATAACCAACAGGTTTGCAGTTTTCTTCACTTGTTTGATGAAAACAAATCAGAGACTGACGTTACCATTGTTGTATTTTTAGCCAAGCATCTCAAATATGCAAAGTTCAAGTTCTTTATTTTTAGCTCACAAATTACACAAGCAGTGATAAAGCCTTTGTATCCCTGTGGGGACATTTGGTCCCTATGATGTACTATAAACATCCCCCACACACATTTGTCTTGCTATCCTTGTGAGGACTTTCTGTTGACATAAATGATGTAAAAAAGCAGTTAAAGAAGCGAGTCCAAATTCCAGGTTTTCCTATCATTGTAGGGGCATTTGGTCCTCACAAGTATAGCAAGACAAGGTACACACACATGCACACAAAATGAAGCTCAAATCAAAAGTGTCAGAATTGTGTTTGTACGTAACTCATATATTATTTTTGTTTACAGGGGCAAAAAGGCCATCCAGGGCCGTCTGGGCTTCCGGGAGAACCTGTGAGTCGCACACAATGACATGCATGCACACGCGCTGTCCTGAACTTTTCATTACTGACGTAAAGCTCCTCAGAAAAGGCTACAAGCCTGCTCTCTCATTTATACCCCCTCACACATACACACACGTTTGTCTTTGTATCATTGTGGGGACTTTCCACTGACATACTGTAGCTAATTAATGCTACACCAACACCTAATCCTAAAATTGACCTAAAGCAAATCTTTTTCAAGAGAGTTGCAGTTTTCCTTGTGGGGATATGGTTAAAATGGCACACCTATCTAAGCTTGTGGAGCCACTTGGTCCTCACAGTGATATACACTGGACACTATAAATTTAAGAATTTATGAGTATTTGGTGTGTCACCCTTTGCTGAATTGACAGCGTGTACTCAAGCGGACATGGACATGTGATGAGCCACATGACACCAGCATGATTTCTCAATATTTCGAGCATCTTGTGATGCTACTGAATGCATGGCTTTCTCTTTCTTCAAGTGAGGTCCCCGTCCCCCATGAACGCTCTGTGGGGTTTAGGTCAGGTGACCGACTAAGAAAGTCCATGACAGTCAGCACTACTTGATCTTGATCGTTGGTCTTTTTTGGGTTATTAATCCTCTGCAGTATGAATCCTTTTTCATAAAGATTCAGACATCATTGTTCACCAGTGACCTAGATATTTGGCCAAGCAAATTCAAGCAAACAATGTTCTGATATTTAGAATGGTTTCTGGACTGCAGAATAATTTTGGTAAACAAGTATTGTTATAAATGGTGTACTGAATTTGTGGTTTCAAAGTTAAAACGATGGCTGTTGTAATCGGCGTCAGCATGATTGTGAATGTGCACGAGGAGTATACATTTGAGTGCTTAAATAGCTTTGTGATTGTTATCAAACCATCGTACTTCTACATTTCTCCAGTAAATTACTTAAATTACATTAAATTACGTAGATCCACAAAGATCCAAAGAAGAATTTTCACTAGACCTTTGGCCTCCACTGTACATTGTTTATATACCCTTATTTTACACCCGCCCAAACATTCTCTCAATATCTCTCTCATCCTCTTAACTTTTCAGGGGGAACCTGGACTTGAAGGAAGTGCCGGTGCCAAAGGTTATCCTGGCAGGCAGGTGCAGTAGATTTTCTTTTGCTGTGAAGTGTGTCTATATATGAGTGTATATTTCAAATATACAGCTTTTGTTTATCTAAATGTGTAATCTAAGTGTGTGATATATATATATGTCATTTTTGTTACTGGGTTTCTGGTAATAGTAACAATATTTAATTAGCTGTAACAAGTTGGAGAAGGGTTAAACATGTTTTTCCATTGAGAGTGCGTTTTCCAACAATATAATACTCTGTGTTTTATTTTCGTAAATTAATATTAAACTTCATTTCAGCATCTTAAGCTTGTAATGGGTTGTGGTACATCTCCATGATCATAAAACCAAAAAAAAAAAAAGTTTAATACGAAACGATAATCCAAGTTTGAAATTGTCTGGACTGTGGAACTGTGGAATATGTGTACATTTTGATCAGCCTACACCAACCCAATATTTTTCTGACAGCAAGAACTTCAAGCCATTTATATTCTCACACAGATTCCAACAAAAACCAACATTCTTATACAAACTCCAAACTACCAACATTCGCACAAAGATACCAACAAACACCAGCGTTCTTATATCTCATATTATATAATAATAATAATAATTATTATTATTAATAATATTCTTATTATTAATAGTATTCTCACACCGACTCTAACAAGCACCAAACAAAAGCTAACATTCCTGCACAACCTCCAAAAACACAGATACCAACAAACACAAACATTGCCGTACAAATTCCATTCTGACGCAGATCCCTACATTCTTATACAGACTCCAAACCCCAAACCCCAACATTCCTATACAAACTCCAAACCCTAACATTCTCACTTACATTCCAACAAACCCAAACATTCCTATACAAACTCCAAACTGCTAACAAACTAAACTCCCACAACATTTATCAATCCAGGCAAACAATGTTCTGACATTTAAATTGGGTTTTGGTCTGCAGTTGAAATTGAATAGTTTCTGTAATCAAGTATTATTATAAATTGTTTATTGAATTCATGAGTTCCCAATAATGACTTTTGCTAATGGTATCTGCACGAGTGTGAGTGTATGTGCGAAGGGCACATTTGAGTGTGCAAATGGCTTTGTGCTTATGATAAAACCTCTGTGCCTTTACATTTCTCCAGTAAATGACTTCTTTTTTTGGTTTCTGCACGGTGAATTGCAGTGAAGGGAGGCATTTCCCTGTGTTCACTGGAGAAAATACTGCACAGAGAGTTGTGGGAATGAGAGTGTTGTGAACCAGGTGATTAAAGTG